>CM055128.1:171341291-171623791 GCA_029206835.1 Rana muscosa | reverse complement strand
AGGAGGCCAGAGAGGTTACCCACTGGAGACCCGGAGCAGCACCAACCCGGTGACAGTGGGCCTCTGGGAACTCTCTTGGGGGGACACATCCCCCTGATAGGGGCCACAGCGCATCGAAGAGGGCTCCATTGCTGTTCATAGGGGTTGATGGAAGAGACCCCATCTTTCCTGTTCTGTAACAGCCGGATTGGCTTAGGCGCCGCTGGTCATAGTACAGTGGCATAGAACTTAAACTTTAGGAAGTGCCTCGATCTGCTCATCCCACCGTTGGAAAGGGACTAGGTCCCAACCAGTCTGCTGCAATAGGAACTGTTATTGTGCTTTGTTTATTGGAGTGACGAATAAACAAGTGTTGGACCTTTCTTCGGTGTGTGAACTCCGGTTACTGGAAACAGATGGAAGGCTGGTGAGCTTGTAAGTACAGACTCGGTACATTCGCAGAACACATTGGCCCGAGGAAACATTAGGAAGTGGCCTTCACCTCCCTATTGTAATGGGGAGGACATGGGCCGTGGCGCATCTCACTCTCACAACTCAGAAACCCCTAGACATGAGTTGGTGTGTAACAGATGAAGAAGTTGGAGAGAGGGTGAGGCCGCTACACGTGGGGGCTCGTGAGTCCGGGATTCAGTGTGTTCTAAAGATGGACTTGAGAATGTCTACATTTGAACTTTGCTGCCCAGAGGAGTTCCGAGCAGATCAGCCAAATTACTGGCCAAAGTGCGTCCCTGCTCGGAGTTGTGGAAATGACCCTAACACGGGGAAGGCCCATGCGGAGGAGCGGAAAAAGGGAGAGGTCCAGCCGTGTGACGTACTGCACGTGGGGACTGTTAACGCACTGCGCCACGAGGCACCCCATGGCGACATCGTTCGTGGGCGGAGTCAAGAGGAAGCCCGCGAAAATGTGCAGCTCATGGGAGGAGTCTGGCCAAGTGTGGGGATACACGTGGAGACTCCGGCGCGGGGTCAGTGCATGATGGAGCAGCAGACAGTCGGGATGACCTCAAGTGCCCCGTGGATTATGGTTCCTCACCCCACGAGAATGACTTCCTTTGCTGCCCCCATCACAGACACGGGGATAAGACTTAGGCCCCGAGGGCGGTTGGCTCTGTACACCTGCAGAGACACGGAGGCCCTCGGTGTGATCTGTCCCGGCTGCTCGGGACTGGTGGTCACCCTGAAGCCATTCGGCCGATGTGAGGAGTGCAGAGAATTCCTTTTTGAGGTTGAGTCGTCCACAGCAAGACCCCGGGCTCTTCGCCTCAACCACCTCACGGGTACCGCTACTCCGGAAGGGGAGATCAAGGCCTTTGTCGAGGTCCCTGTGCGCGCTGACCAGGGCGATGGACTGCCCAACAGAGAAAAATCCGAGGATGCTGCCTCGGTCGCCACAAGTTCCCTGCTTCCACCATCGAAGAGGAAAGTTGGCCTAGTACAGGCATCCTATGGACGTGGTCGAGCTTCACCCCGCTGCTTGCCTGGCCTGGATGGCGCTGGTCGAGATGGAAGTCCCGGACATCCCAGTCTTCTACAAGGGTCAGGTGAGCCAGGGGCTGGGACTGTGGTGGTGGTTGGAGGTGTCGGGGGCCCATTGGAGGTGGAACCCCCCAGGGAAGATGATTCTGTGTCCACGGGTAGATATCTGCCTGCGGAGATGTATGACACCTCCGACCTAGAGTCGCTGTCTGACTGCGGAGACGATGGCGAGATAGACGAACTGTTCAGCCGCAAGGGCTGGGATAAAAAAACACTTCTTGCTTCCCGTGCGGTACGGGATTCGCCTATGTACACAGGAGATAGCACGCCTCGGGTGGAAGACCCGCAGCTTGCGAGGGAGCCTACCCCTCCACCTGTGTCCTCACCTACTGTTGCCCCACCTACTTTGGTTGTGGGGATACCCCGCGCTTCTGTGAGAGCGCCGAAAGTCAGTTCCAGGGAGCTGGTAAAGGCACCTCGGCATCCAGAAGCTATTGTGCTGCCCGGAACTGGAGAGAAAGCCACTATGCCACCTTTGGCCCGCTTGCAGAGACTGTTTTGCCACAAAGTAGCTCGGGAATATGGGTGGGAGTACCCGTATCTACCCCGGGACTTGCTGTATGAGGTGGAAGTCTGGAGAACAAGATGGTATGACGAGTTTGTGTGGGACAAGTTGAAGGTGCCCCATGCTCGCAGGTACCTGGAATGTGTGCCGTCAGTGTCTAAGAGGTTTGAGGACTGCAAGGCTGAATGGAAATTGGGGCGCCATATCCATGCTGACAAGATAGTCATTTGCAGAAGAGGAGGAGAAGATGTTGAGTATTCGATAGAGGCGTTTGACAAACACCTGAAACCACTGTACCTGCCGGATCCAAAGTTTTACTTATAGGAGAAACGAACTCCTGTTGTTTCCTTTGTGCACTGGAACTCTCTGGAGGAGTTATCCCCAGACACCCAGAACTGTGCCCTGCTTTTGTTTTTATTTGGGCTTTTCTTTTTTCCGTTGGAGACTTGGGGACTGTTGTGTTTTTGTGTTTCCCCTTTCTTCATGTGCCAAAGGCAAGGACATTTGGGAATAGTGGCAGAGTAGGGAAAGCTGGAAGAACGAAGATTCGTTGAGCGCCATGACCGCGGCGTTGTCACCAGGTGGCAGTGTTGCGCAACAAATGTTTGAAAATGTTTCACACACACATCACCTTGCTTGTTGGAGTGAGTGGGTCTCTCGGCTGACGGGCCCACTCATCCCAAATGACACGAAATTATGTTAGGATGTTGTTTTTTCTTTCCCCTGCAGGAGAATCGTCAATCAAGACCATTGAGAGTGGGTGGCTCTTAGACAGTGTGGGAGAGGGGTTGTGATTATGCAGATGTTAAAAATGTTTTATGACATAAGTTGTTTTATATGTTCCCCATTCCCTGAGCAGGTCTTGGCACTTGGGAAATTTTTTTTAGAGGAATTGCTTCAGGGGTTTCACTCCATGCCACCACTTTATGGGAGGTATGGGTGTGCACCTGACGCTGGGGACCAGCGTCAAATTACAGGGGGGAGTGTGTAGCGGGGTCTTCAAATTGATGGGATACACCTGGGCAATGGTGTAACCCAGGTGTATAATTGTGTTAGGATTCAGACCCTTTTTTTTGTTTCGTGGAGGATTGGAGGATGTAATATTCTCCTTTGCCTGTGGGTGGCGGAGTACCCACAGGCTTCAGGTAGAATCATCCCCTGCAGTGCTCCCTGTTTGGTCTCTTCCCGGAGATGGTATGGCTGGGGCGGGGAACCCGCCGGGCCGTTGATGGGAGGAGATAAAAGGGGGAGACGCCCTTGCCACGAGGTTCTTGCGGAGAAGGAGGTCCTCGGAGGAGGAGGGTTGCGGTCCGCACCCAGGGCCCTTAGGCCTGGGTGCGGGAGATCCAGGAGTCTGGTCCAGGTGCCCATGGCCTGGTCCGGAGTCATGTTGGCGTCCATCCCAGGCACCTTTAGCCTGGGGTGAGGTACTATCGAGGAGGCCTGGGGCCCAGTACCTTCGACTGGGTCCCGCTAGGGTGGACTGTCCGAGGGTCCCTGAGCGGAGGGACTCGTATCTGAGGTGAGGAGGCCAGAGAGGTTACCCACTGGAGACCCGGAGCAGCACCAACCCGGTGACAGTGGGCCTCTGGGAACTCTCTTGGGGGGACACATCCCCCTGATAGGGGCCACAGCGCATCGAAGAGGGCTCCATTGCTGTTCATAGGGGTTGATGGAAGAGACCCCATCTTTCCTGTTCTGTAACAGCCGGATTGGCTTAGGCGCCGCTGGTCATAGTACAGTGGCATAGAACTTAAACTTTAGGAAGTGCCTCGATCTGCTCATCCCACCGTTGGAAAGGGACTAGGTCCCAACCAGTCTGCTGCAATAGGAACTGTTATTGTGCTTTGTTTATTGGAGTGACGAATAAACAAGTGTTGGACCTTTCTTCGGTGTGTGAACTCCGGTTACTGGAAACAGATGGAAGGCTGGTGAGCTTGTAAGTACAGACTCGGTACATTCGCAGAACACATTGGCCCGAGGAAACATCAGGAAGTGGCCTTCACCTCCCTATTGTAATGGGGAGGACATGGGCCGTGGCGCATCTCACTCTCACAACTCAGAAACCCCTAGACATGAGTTGGTGTGTAACAGATGAAGAAGTTGGAGAGAGGGTGAGGCCGCTACATATGTATATCTGTGTGTATATATATATATATATATATATATATATATATATATATATATATATATATACACACACACACACACACACACACACACACACACTCACACACTACAGATATAAATAAATACACACACACACACACACACACACACACACACACAGATATATATATCTGTGTGTGTAATTGCATAGTTAATGTAATTCTAACCTGCTTTTGATGTATTTTTAACTGAAGTAGAGAAAGATTTTACTTTCACTTTTGACCATGCAGGCAGATGGATGAAGGAAGAAGCTATTCACTGTCCAAGATCTCCTCTTTCTTCCTGCTATCTCCACCTCTGGGCTGGAGAAGCAAGAAAGGAGAACTTGAAGGAGAAGCACAGTGATAAAGTGCATACCTCCCAACTTTGTAAAGTCCCTTCGCGGGACATTCTGATGTCCCCTCTCCCCTGCCAACCAGAGTTGTTGACCGGGGGGGGGGGTGCGGGACATTGGCAAAAAAAAACGGGAATTGCCACCAGAAGTTGTTGAGCGGGTGATGGTTGCCGCCGGAACATTTAAAAAAAGGGACTTGCAAAAAAAAAATTTTTTTAAGCGGGGGGTTTTTGGGGCGCGGCTGGGGGTCGCCGATCGGGGGGGGGCATACTAGTGCGCCGATCGCGGGGGGGGCTCTTACCTGCTGCTGCTGCTCCTCTTCTTCTCTTCATGTTTCCTGCTGTGCGGGAAACAGGAAAGTCTCGCGGGAGTGCGGGAAGGAGGAGCCTCTGCGGGTAAAACCCGCACAATCCGTGCCAGTTGGGAGGTATGTAAAGTGGCATCACTGGATATTAAATGGGCCATTTCTGTTACAGTGAATGCAGCCGTTCTGTGTACTGAGATGAGAGGAGGAGAATAGTTCTCCAGTACTCATCTCAGTATATTAAAACAGCAATGCTCTGTGATAAGCGGTGATCATCATGATCTCCGCTTATCATGGTTTATTAAAACGTACACCATAGAGAATGGGAGGGAGGGAAGGATACGTAGGAAAATAGACAATCAATATCTTGTTTCGTTGTTGGTTAAGAAAACATAATCAATGTATATTATGTAATATGTTTGATGGTATGGTTGTTATTATGTTGTTGATATTGTCTATGGGGAAAGAAAAAGATACAGAAATAAAGAATTAAAAAAAAAAAAAATAATAATCAGCAAGGCTTTATTCTTTTTCTTCTTTGAGTTAACTTGAAGAAAGCAAGAGCAGAAAAGTTAAAATACGTAGGGGAAGGTTCAGACACGCAACACTTAAATCCAGTATCTACACTCGTCACCACTCAAGCCTGAGTGGGTATTGCTCACCCGGATAGTCCCTATGAGAGCGGTCCTAGCAGCCCGGATGGAGCACATAGGTCAGAGATGATGAATTCCCCTCTAGGCAGGTCTCCAGGCCTCTCCCCGAGACAGCAGTACCGTCGCTATTCTCCGCCGGGGCTGTTCTTCCCCTGGAACTCCTTTCCTAAAGATGGGCTCCATACAAACGGGCAGCCTGGGATCCTTCTCTGAAGCATAGGCCCTTGTCAGCGGAGCTGGGCCTACAATGCAGCAACAGGGCCTCGGGCTGAAAGTGCCCAAGGCCTAAGCACACTAGCGCACCCCGTGCCATGCGGGCCACGAGGCACACTCACTGGACCAGAGGTCCCCCTGAACGCCTTGGGGTCCCCCTGGAATCGCCTCACGCCAAATGGCGTTTGCCCTTTTGTACCCTCTCCCCAGCATGCACAGTGGGTAGACCACGCCTACTGCCTGGCTGCTGAGAGAGGACACCCAAGGTGCTGTGATACCCCCGTAGTCTAGCCTGTGTCGGCGGTGACAGTGCCACCTGCAGGCAAAGGAGAACAAAACTGCCGGGCAGTATCACACCCAGAGCAGAACAACAATTGAAACATAATTGGTCTGAGCCCAACTACTGGCTCAGACTGCCCCTAAATTTCCACATAGCGCCCCAAAATATTGGGGGGGGGGCGCTACACACACCCCTCTCTTGAAAAGACACTGTCCCCAGTGGCTAGGGAAATCAAAACCCTTCAGTCCTGAAGGCCGTTGATTTCTCTATAACTAAAAAAAAATTTAACAGCTGCCTGAACCAACACTTTTGGGGAGGGAGAAGAAAAGGAAAGAAGTACACAGATAACATTACATCCAGATAATGACATATCTTCAAAAGGAAAATATAATATACATTCCACCCATCACTAACTATCTATCCCACCCCATTCTCTGGTGGTGTTGATGGCCGTTCCCATACCTGCAAGAAATCACAACATACAAATAAAATATAAACATCCTATCCCTAATATTCTATACAATTTAGAAGTAATCTGCCTCCCCTAAAGGAAGCAATTCCCTTCCCTAAAGCCCTATTACGCTAAGCCTAGCATAAAATAGCATAAAGGAAAAATAAAAAATCTAAACCTAAATGCTTTTCTCAATAGTGCAGTTTTTTTTTCTCTGCAGACCACTGCCACCTAGCGTTGCCATAACTTCAACACTCCACAATAGCTGCGCATGGGACTGTAACGCAGCACACTCGAACATTTCACATCTTGACCACGGCGTCCCTTTACCATGACCTACTGACTAATCTACCCCAGAGTCAAATTTAGAGGAACTGTTCCTTGTTCGGAGCAGGAGGGAGAGAGAAAAAAACCCAACAAGCTCTCCACTTTTCTTCCTCTTTAAAAGTAGACATCCCCTTTTCAGCGGGGCAAAGTCACTTGAATCCAGGGCATGGTTTGTCCATGCAAAGACAGGATAATAAAAAAAAAAACAAGCACAAGTTTCTATCTCAAAGTGTCTCAAAGATAATAGTATGGATCTGGAAGAATAATGGCCTTCCATTATTTGTCCAGGGTCTCTATAAAATAAACAGCATCCTCTTTCCCTGGACAACAGATCACCACACGATCAGCGTGAATATGACGACCATAGCTCCACTCCTTACGACAACCCTTGAAGCGGTCGGTCATGGCGGCTGAGCAAGCAAAGTACCTGCATGACTTGGGCACTTCAAGATAGTCCCATATGGCCTCCACGAACCACCTTTCTCAATAGGCTTCTATCTCAAACAACAGTTCTTTGTGTACGTAGGGGTACTCCCAGCCATACTCACTAGCCACTCTTGTTAATAATCCGCTGCAAGCAAGCAAGATGGGGCAGAATTTTGCGATCCCCGCTTCCAACGTGCACAATAGCATCCGGCGATCTCCGGACTGTAGTCGTATCAGGCCCTAGTAGGGATTTTCCACTCGGGGCAGATACAGCTTTCTTCTCTATGGCCGGGACCTCCACACGGGGTGTAGTGCTCCCCAAACTCATAGGCGATCCCACTTTAAGGCTGTGGGCAGGGGCAACAGTCTTTATATTGTCCCATCCCTTTTTAGTGAAAATGTCATCTATTTCGGCATCATCCCCCACATCGGACGAAGAGTCCAGGTCTGAGGTGTCATACTCCTCAGCAGGCAAGTAATTTTGGGTGGATGTGGACACATTTCTCCCAGCCTCCTTACCATCACCTGCCGTGGACTTCTCAGGCTTCCTTCTGCTTTTGATGTCCGGTTCTGGTAGGCGCTGGGGCAGGCTTCAACCGCGGCCGCGGGATGACTTAACATATCCCACTTTTCGCTTTGCTGGCGGGACATGAACGTCCGTTGTGGCAGAGGCAGCGTCCGCTGCGGTGTCCGCCAAAAGTTCAGTAGGCTTAGGAACATCCTTCCCCGAGGCACTGGCAGTAGGGGACACGATGTGCGTGGGCTCGGCTGTAGGAGTGTAGGCGTCTTCCTCCGAAGTTACGACACCTGTGATGCAATTCAACAGGTAGGCCCGGGGTGATTCAGTGGGCTGCTCCACCTCGAAGTGGAACTCTGCACAAGCCGAACTTCTCTCGAAGAGGCGCAGTTGCACGGCCAGTCCGTGGCATTTGGGACAGAGCATGCCCAGGGCCTCCGCATCTCTGCAGGTGTACAAAGCGAAGCGGCCCCGGGGCTTGAGCTTGATCCCCGTCTCTGTAAGTGGGGCGGTGAGTGGAGCAGTGTCCATAGAAGAAGGCATTGGGAAAATACAGGGTCCCGACAGGGCTGAAGTACCTGGAAAGGCAGACATGTTGCTCACTCGATCCAACTCTCTCTGTCTCTTGGCGCCAGTTCACCCACGTGTATCTCGCGGGTGGCGGGAACTCCTCCCCTTTTTCTCTTTCTACACATAGCTTGTAGGCTTTTCTTTTTTTGTGGAGACGCCCACGAACTACGCAGTTGGAAAAACAGTTCTGTGCCCCTTAACCTGTTTTTCTTCACTCAAATTTCGTAACACAGTCCAATGGCCGACTTTCCAATCACAAAAGTTTCACTCCACACGTACAAGAGGTAGCCACAAATCCCGGACTCGAGCCCCCACGTGTAGCTACCTTACACCTGCTACTCAGGATTCACATTTTGTTATTAAATGGGAATCTACTGGTTTTGTTACTTTGAGGCTGCAGCAATTACCTCCCACGAGTGGATCTTCAGCTCCGTTGTCTAGGTACACCAATATGTTACAGGAATAAGGCCAATGTGCACACATGAGTAAAACCTAATCAGCAAGGCTTTATTCTTTTTCCACTTTGAGTTAACTTGAAGAAAGCAAGAGCAGAAAAGTTGAAAGACGTAGAGGAAGGTTCAGGAACGCAACACTTAAATCCAGTATCTACACTCGTCGCCACTCAAGCCTGAGTGGGTATTGCTCACCTGGATAGTCCCTTTGAGAGCGGTCCTAGCAGCCGGGATGGAGCATGGATGTCAGAGATGATGAATTCCCCTCTAGGCAGGTCTCCAGGCCTCTCCCCGAGACAGCAGTACCTTCGCTAGTCTCCGCCGGGACTGTTCTTCGTCTGGAACTCCTTTCCTAAAGATGGGCCCCTACAAATGGGCAGCCTGGGATCCTTCTCTGAAGCGTAGGCCCTTGTCAGCGGAGCTGGGCCTACAATGCAGCAACAGGGCCTCGCTGAAGGTGCCCAAGACCTAAGCACACTAGCGCACCCTGTGCCATGCGGGCCACGAGGCACACTCACTGGACCAGAGGTCCCCCTGAACGCCTTGGGGTCCCCCTGGAATCGCCTCATGCCAAATGGCGTTTGCCCTTTTGTACCCTCTCCCAGCAGGCACAGTGGGTAGACCACGTCTACTGCACGGCTGCCGAGAGAGGACACCCAAGGTGCTGTGTTACCCCCATAGTCCAGCCTGTGCCGGGGGTGACAGTGCCACCTGCAGGCAAAGGAGAACAAAACTGCTGGGCAGTATCACACCCAGAGCAGAACAACAATTGAAACATAATTGGTCTGAGCCCAACTACTGGCTCAGACTGCCCCTAAATTTCCACATAGCACCCCCAACTATTGGGGGGGGGGGGGCGCTGCACTTATAATACAAGTTATCTCATAAAACACCTCAAAATGAAACACAAGACTGAGCATGGCGAATTTACAGCTGTCACTAGCTCTTGCACTCAGCAGCTGACACTGCAGCAAACCCAAGGGCTAAAAAAATATCTGAAGTAGTTACCCAATTCATCGTTCTTGATGATCAGCCACTATCAATAGTTGACAATGTGGGTTTTTCGGCGACTTATGAATCTTTTGGAGCCAAAGTACGAAATTCCCAGCCGCCGTCATGTCACAGACGTCATGTTGCCACAATTACACAACACAGTGAAAAAACACATTACCAACATGCTACAGGAGGACATAAAGGCTATCAGTTTCACCACGGACATTTGGAGCAGTAGTGTGAATCCTGTGTCTGTAATTATCTTAACTGCACAGTGGATTGATGCCACGTTCACTCTGCACCAAGTCATGCTGCACGCAAAGAAATTTCAAGGCTCTCACACAGGCCAAGCTATAAGGGGAGCATACTAGAAGAAATGCTTGACACTTGGGCGATTCCCAAAAGTTCTGTCCATGTGGTAGTCCGTGATAATGGCAAAAATATGATAAAAGGTGTACAAGATGCTGGTCTTCAGAGTCTTTCATGTGTGGCACATACACTGCAGCTGGCTGTCTCAGAGGGGCTTTTATCACAGCGCAGCATTACGGAGGCTGTGGGAGTTGGGCACAAAATAGTTGGGCACTTTAAACATTCAAACCTGGCATATTCTCGACTGTAAGCTATTCAAATCCAGCTTGGTCAACCCATTAAAAGAACAAGATGTTCAGACTCGCTGGAACAGCACTTTTTACATGCTGCAGTCTCTCATAGAGCAAAAACGGGCCATTGGCATATATGTGTCGGAACATGAGCTACCTGCAACGATCACTGCAAATCAGTGGAATCTCATGGAAAAGATGATCAACATCTTGGCTCCCTTTGAAGAGTTGACTCGGCATGTGAGTTGTTCAGATTCTTTTGCCTCGGATGTAATTCCTGCAGTGACTGTGCTACAGTGATTATTATCTAAAGAAGTGGATGAGGACCACAGTGTTAAAACAATGAAGAACACATTGCTTGGTGCTTTGCAGAAACGGTTCTCTGACATGGAGCAAAATCCACTTTACTGCATCGCTACCTTACTCGATCCAAGGCAATCAATTATTTATTGCTGGCTGCTATTTTGCATTGTTTTTATTTGAATATTGAGTGATGATATGATTTTGTTTTTTGGATGAAGGTGATATTTTACAGTGTTATCACTTGCATTAAAAAAAAAAATTCTAATGCAAGTGATAACACTGTAAATCTCACCTTCATAAAAAACACAAAACAAAATCCATAATGACAAACACACTTACCTGCTCTGCCTCTGTGTAATGGTTTTGCACAGAGCAGGCCAGACAACTGTTTTTGCCGTGTCCCCCGCCGTGGCCTTTCTTTCTATCAGTGCCCCCACAGCAAGCTTCCACAGCTGTTGCTTTGCTTGCATGACATTGTCTAATGTCATGTCTTGTATTTTTCTTCTTCAAGGTATAAGCCCTGGTTCACACTGGTGCGATTTGACATGTCAAATTGGCGATATTTGCCGCAAATTGCAGGCAATGGCACCGTCCTAATCGGTGCGATGTCGCATCTGCCGCGCTGCACTGATTTCAAAAAGTAGTTTCTGTACTACTTTTTGCGATTTCGGCCGCGATTTACATTGACATCTGTGTCAGATGTCTTTGTAATCGCGGCTGAAATCGG
The DNA here is from genome assembly GCA_029206835.1 of Rana muscosa. Classification (NCBI taxonomy): domain Eukaryota; kingdom Metazoa; phylum Chordata; class Amphibia; order Anura; family Ranidae; genus Rana; species Rana muscosa. The sequence goes on along the minus strand of CM055128.1, from coordinate 171,612,432 downwards.
GACTGCCAGCGAGAGTGAAATCGTGCGAGTTCAACTGAACTCGCACGGCTTCACTCCCGCAGCCCAGTGTGAACCTGGGCTAAAGATCGGTTCTTCTCAAATGCAGATGCTGGCAGGTGGGCCAAAGAGATGTTCGTGCTGGAAATGCAACAAATATCTTCTGTACAGGTAATACAGGCACAGGCAGCTACACCTGAGGTGCTTGAGAAACCAGCTACCAAAAGGCCCCGCACTGAGCAACAGCCAGGTACCAGTGTGACTGTGGACAGTGTTTTTCAAGAAATTGCTTATTCATCTACATTTGAGAACAGTGCTCCCACAGCTGCTACCATACAACTAGAAGCATATCTTGGAGAGGTCACTGTGCCTTGTTCGGACAAACCTCTTGAGTATTGGGCAGTCAATAAACTGCGATTTCCCACTCTAGCCCAAATGGCACAAAAATATCTTTCAGCTCCTTGCAGCAGTGTGGAAAGTGAGAGATTGTTCAGTGCTGCGTCACACATTCTGACTGACACCAGAAACCGACTCCTAACTGAACATGCAGAGATTCTTCTGTTTCTTAAAAAAAACTTGCCACTTGCGTTTGAATTGGAAAAGTAATCTACCGCCTGTTAATGTTACTGTCTGTAAGGCATCATGCACAGTTGTATGCTGCAGCTCAAAGCAACTGCTCCACCTGGCATTTGAGCGTTTTTTTTTTTGCGTTTCCTCTGCCTGTTAACTCCCCTCTATGTTGGCCTTTAAAAAAAAAAAAAGAAAAAGGGAATCACCTATGGTGTGCACATTGCACACTATAGGTGATTCAACGTGCAATGCATGGGGGACACATAGCCCAATATTGAGCAGCATAGAGAGGCTCAAAAACAGGGAGCTCATACGCCTGTAGGAGCAGCTACTTTGAGCTTTATTGTGCATGTGGCCCTACTGCTGCTAAGTCCTTGGCTCCTGGCCTTGCCATCCTGGAATTAACCTAATTTTGGTCTGTGAAAAATGTTTTTTCAAGAGTTTCATAAGAAGTTGAACTAGAAGCTAGCACTTTTTTTTTATTTAAAAAAGGTTTACAAAATAATGTTAGTTGAGGTACTGTTCAGTTGCTCCTCCTCAGGCCTAACATTATTTAACTGTATTGCACTTGGGTTGGTTGATGTGATGACGTGAACTTGTGATGTTTGTTTTATAAGTGGCGTCATCATCAACAATGATGATATTTCATGTTCTGTGTGACATTTGAGCTTTCCATTTTCAAGGCATAATGCCTGTACAATGCAGCTAAAAGCATCTGCTCCTCAAGGAGTTTGACCTTTTGTCCTGCCTGTTAAGCCTCCCCTCCATGTCAGCCCATTGCACAGGAGTTTAGTGGCAGGAAAGTTTACAGGCAGAGAAAAAATCCAAAGATTTCCATTTCCAATTTCTTTGGATTTTATTCTGCCTGCTGCCTGTAAGCTGCCCTGCCACTAAACTTCTGAAACCGCATAGTGTTCCTTGGCCAATGGCCATGAATAAACACATAGGCTAACACATGGAGGGGAAGACGCAACAGGTAGAGAAGAAAAAAAAGCTCAAAAGGGCTAAAACACCTGGAGAAGCAGCTGCTTTAAGCTGTGCATGAGGCCTTACTGCAGCCTACATGCCAACCTAACACACATCCTTGCCATACTGGAATGTTCTGTCTGTGAAATGTGTTTCTTTCTCTTACACATGTGTAAGAAGTGGAACTGGAAACAAACACATGTTGTGTTTTGTTTTTTTTCTGGGTTTTTGAAATTTTATAATGTCTTGTGTTGTGAGGTGACTGAAGTACTGTACTGTTCTACTTCTTGCTTCTCCTCATTCCTAAACATTGTGAACTTGCAATGTACAGTAGGTGCCGCCGATTTTGTGTCAATCTCGCCTCTTCTAGCGGCGAGATTGACACCCTACGAGCCCCGTCGCGAGAGCCAGCGCTGAGCTGTCTCGTCATCGGGAAAGGAAAAATGTTTTTCCTTTCGCAATGAGCGACACGCATTGCCGGTAGGATTCCCGCCAATACCAGGCACTGTGTTTTGTATGAATCCTGAGCGGGAACTCCACGCCAATTTTTAAATAAAAAAACGGCATGGGTTCCCCCTCCAGGAGCATACCAGGCCCTTCGGTCTGGTATGGATTTGAAGGGGAATCCCCTAAGCCGAAAAATCGGCGTGGGGGTCCCCCTCAAAATCCAAACCAGAGCCTTATCCGAGCACGCAACCTGGGGCAGGCCGCAGGAAAAGAGGGGGGGGGACGAGAGAGCGGCCCCCTCCCTCCTGAACCGTACCAGGCCGCATACCCTCAACATGGGGGGTTTGTTGCTCTGGGGCAGGGGGGCAACCTGCGGTCCCCCCTACCCCAAAGCACCCTGTCCCCATGTTGATGGGGACAAGGGCCTCTTCCTGACAACCCTGGCCGTTGGTTGTCGGGGTCTGCGGGCGGGGGCTGATCGGAATCCGGGAGCCCGCTTTAATAAGGGGGCCCCCAGATCCCGGCCCCCCACCCTATGTGAATGAGTATGGGGTACATCGTACCCCTACCCATTCACCTGGTGGAAAAAAAATGTCAATGAAAAAACACACACAGCTTTTTAAAGTAATTTATTACACAGCTCCGGGGTCTTCTTCCGACTCCGGGGGTCTCTTCCGACTTCGGGGGTCTCCGGTGTCGTCTCCGCGCTCTCCGGTTCTTCTCTCGCTCTCCGGTTCTTTCTTCCTTCTGCCGGGCCTCCGCTATCTTCTTCCAGCTCTTTTGCTAGCGGAGAGGCCCGGTCTTCCCCGTCGTCTCGTCCGGCTCTCCGCTGTCCTTCTGCCGGCCCCTCCGCTATCTTCTTCCAGCTCTTTTGCTAGTGGAGGGGCCGGTCTTCCCGTCGCCGTCGGCGTCTTCTTCCCTCTTCTCCTCCTCGATGTTGACTCGTCGCTTCCTCCCGCTGTAATGCTGGCTGTTCGGTCCGCAACAATTTATATAGGCCTCTGACGTCACAGTCACATGCTCCCATGACGTCACAGTCACATGCTCCGGGGCCACCCGGAGCATGTGACTGTGACGTCATGAGAAGCCCTATATAAATCGTTGCGGACCGAACAGCCAGCATTACAGCGAGAGGAAGCGACGAGTGAACATCGAGGAGGAGAAGAGGGAAGAAGACGCCGACCGCGACAGGAAGACCGGGCCCCTCCACTAGCAAAAGAGCTGGAAGAAGATAGTGGAGGGGCCGGCAGAAGGACAACGGAGAGCCGGACGAGACGACGGGGAAGAACGGGCCTCTCCGCTAGCAAAAGAGCTGGAAGAAGATAGGGGAGGTCCGGCAGAAGGAATAAAGAACCGGAGAGCGAGAGAAGAACCAGAGAGCGCGGAGACGACACCGGAGACCCCCGGAGTCGGAAGAAGACCCCCGGAGCTGTGTAATAAATTACTTTAAAAAGCTGGGTGTGTTTTTTTATTGACTTTTTTTTCCACCAGGTGAATTGGTAGGGGTACGATGTACCCCATACTTATTCACATAGGGTGGGGGGCCGGGATATGGGGGCCCCCTTATTAAAGGGGGCTCTCGGATTCTGATCAGCCCCCGCCCGCAGACCCCGACAACCAACGGCCAGGTTTGTCGGGAAGAGGCCCTTGTCCCCATCAACATGGGGACAGGGTGCTTTGGGGTGGGGGGGGCCGCAGGTCGCCCCCCTGCCCCAGAGCACCAAACTCCCCATGTTGAGGACATGCGGCCTGGTACGGTTCAGGAGGCAGGGGGGCCGCTCTCTCGTCCCCCCCTCTTTTCCTGCGGCCTGCCCCAGGTTGCGTGCTCAGATAAGGGTCTGGTTTGGATTTTGAGGGGGACCCCCACGCCGATTTTTCGGCTTAGGGGATTCCCCTTCAAATCCATACCAGACCGAAGGGCCTGGTATGCTCCTGGAGGGGGAACCCATGCCGTTTTTTTATTTAAAAATTTGCGTGGAGTTCCCGCTCAGGATTCATACCAAACACAGTGCCTGGTATTGGCGGGAATCCACGTTGGATCCCGTTCAATACAGTGCCGCGTCTCCTTCTCGCTATTGCAGCGAGCGCGAGATGTCACGACTCTGTCGCCGAGATGTCGGCACCCTGTCGCCGAGAATCTCTGCGATGGGATCGCAATAAATATACAATGTCGGCGGCACCTACTGTACATGACATTGATGATGACATTGACATTACTGTTCTGTGTGACATTTGAGCTTTCCATTTTCAAAGCATAATGCCTGTACAATGCAGCTAAAAGCATCTGCTCCTCAAGGAGTTTGACATTTTTTCCTGCCTGTTAAGCCTCCCCTCTATGTCAGCCCATTGCACACTAGTTTCAGGAGTTGTGGCAGGAACGTTTACAGGCAGAGAAATAAATCCAAAGATTTCCATTTCCAATTTCTTTGGATTTTATTCTGCCTGCTGCCTGTAAGCTGCCCTGCCACTAAACTTCTGAAACCGCATAGTGTTCCTTGGCCAATGACCATGAATGAACACAAAGGTTAACACATGGAGGGGAAGAGATAACAGGTAGAGAAAAAAAAAAGCTCAAAAGGGCTAAAACACCTGGAGAAGCAGCTGCTTTGAGCTGTGCATGAGACCTTAATGCAGCCTACATGCCAACCTAACACACATCCTTGCCAGTTTCAATACTGGAATGTTCTGTCTGTGAAATGTGTTTCTTTCTCTTACACATGTGTAAGAAGTGGAACTGGAAACAAACAAATGTTTTTTTGTTTTTTTGGGGGTTTTTGAAAATGTATAATGTCTTGTGTTGTGAGGTGACTGAGGTACTGTACTGTTCTACTTCTCGCTTCTCCTCATGCCTAAACATTGTGAACTTGTAATGTACATGACATTGATGATGACATTGACATTACTGTTCTGTGTGACATTTGAGCTTTCCATTTTCAAGGCATAATGCCTGTACAATGCAGCTAAAAGCATCTGCTCCTCAAGGAGTTTGAGCTTTTTTCCTGCCTGTTAAGCCTCCCCTCCAAGTCAGCCCATTGCACACTAGTTTCAGGAGTTTAGTGGCAGGACATTTTACAGGCAGAGAAAAAAATCCAAAGATTTCCATTTCCAATTTCTTTTGATTTTATTCTACCTGCTGCCTGTAAGCTGCCCTGCCACTAAACTTCTGAAACCGCATAGTGTTCCTTGGCCAATGGCCATGAATGAACACATAACATACACATGGAGGGGAAGAGGTAACAGGTAGAGAAAAAAAAAAGCTCAAGAGCTAAAACACGTGGAGAACCAGCTGCTTTGAGCTGTGCATGATGAGGCCTTACTGCAGCCTACATGCCAAGTGCCAGGTGCCATCCTGGAATGTTCTGTCTGTGAAATGTGTTTCTCACATGTATAAGAAGTGGAACTGGAAACAAACACATGTTGTGTTTTGTTTTGTTGGTTTTTGAAATTTTATAATGTCTTGTGTTGTGAGGTGACTGTGTTGTGGAGATTTTTATGGAGATGTATTTAATATGTATTGTCATAGTGTCACCCAGTGTTAGTACTTCCGCAACCCGCTCTAAAAGAGCTGATTGGGGCAGTCTGAGGCTGGTTGAATCCCGTCTGATAGGGGAAAACGTCTTGAGGTTGGAGTGTGATGTTTGCAGGGTGCGGATATGTCCAACGAAGGTGGGTCCTCTGTGCATTAGCACGGACGATCGTTGAGGAGGGGGTATGCTCGCTCTGCAACGACATCATTGGTTATGGGCAGATGCGTGCTCTTGTCTCTGCTGTGTCTGATCAGCATGGTCGAGATTTGTAGCGCACACCTGCAGATAGCCTCCCTTCCACAAGCAATAATAGTATAATCTGAATATGCGTTATTCTATGGAATAGCGAAGAATGAGGATTCCTATCAATGGTAACTTTAGCCATCATACGTTATTGTATTCATTGTATGTATTATTGTATTGAATCCTTTAAGCTATATTTCTTGAGTGGGATTCATGTACGGCATTTCCTGTTGGAAGGGATGTCCTTGTATTGCCATTTTCCTGTGTGGAAGGGGGAGGGGATTGGTTGCTGCAGCCAATCACCTCCTGTCTGTGAGATCTTTGGAAGCTAATAAAAGTCTTTGAGTAGGCGTCGGCTAGGCAGTCGGCTCTGGGATGACTTGACGATAAGATCTGTGTTGGTGCTTTCCTTGAATGAATGATGGGATGAACGGTGAGTGGATCTTAGCAAACTTAGTTATACTGTAGATAGCATTATTGCAAAAAGATGAAATCTGAAGTGTGCTCAGGTAGCACAGGAATTATAGGCTGTGTGCTCTGTAAACAACAGCCTAGAAATTCCACAACAGTTATGGCGGGCCAGGACCTTTGGGAATAGATTGAGTCCCTTTGGACATCGGATCGAGATGGGGGGGGGAGAGTGGATCTACGTTCCGATGTAGGGGGCTCTGCTCTGTAAAAGAACATTTTTTTGTCTTTTTGAAATAATGCTTTAAGTTTGCAGTGTGTGTGTGTGTATGTCTGTGAATCCGATCGTGCATGTGTGTGTGTGATTTTGTTGGGAGAGAGATCGTATGCCTGTGAATCCGATCGTATGTTCCTGGATGTTTGTGTGGGGAAGCTGTGGGCTGTAAGAGTGTAACTAAGCGAGAAATATAGACTGTATATTGTGTATGAAATGAAGGTATAGATGTGGGATTATTCAGCCTGCAATGTGTGTGTTTGGTTGAGCTTTTTGTATTTCTCAGAGGCTTGTTTGTGAGCCATGTGCTTGAATGGGGGAAGGGCTTGCCCACTGTTTTGTGTTGCAGGGGCTGTGCCCTGAGGGAAAGAAACTCTGAGCAGACATGCAGGCAACATTGTACTGTATGTGTGTGGTGAATATCTCAGAGTATATTAACTTAGAGAAATTAATATGTTTTTAACCACTTGTCCCCCGCCCACTGTCAATTGACGGCGGGCGGAGGATACTCTCGTTCTGGGAGGACGTCATATGACGTCCTCCCTTTAAAACGAGCTAGGAGGCGCGTGCTCCCGCCGCGTTCACAAGGCCCCGGTGCGCGTGCACGGCGGCCGCGATTGCCGCCGGGCACCCGCGATTGCCCGGGAAACGAGCAGGAAAGTGGATCTCTGTGTGTAAACACAGAGATCCATGTCCTGTGAGGGAGAGGGGACCGATGGTGTGTCCCTTGTACATAGGGACAACCATCGGTCACCTCCCCCAGTCAGTCCCCTCCCCCCACAGTAAGAACACATTGAGGGAACATATTTAACCCCTTCCCGCCCCCTAGTGGTTAACCCCTTCCCTGCCAATCACATTTATACAGTAATCAATGCATTTTTATAGCAGGGATCGCTGTATAAACGTGAATGGTCCCAAAAATGTGTCAAAAGTGTCCGATGTGTCCGCCGCAATATCGCAGTCACAATAAAAAAAAAAAATCGCAGATCGCCGCCATTACTAATAAAAAAATAAAAATGCTATAAATCTATCCCCTATTTTGTACACGCTATAACTTTTGCGCAAACCAATCAATACGCGCTTATTGCGTTTTTTTTTTTTTTTTACCAAAAATATGTAGAAGAATACGTATCGGCCTAAACTGAGGAAAATTTTATTTAAAAAAAAAAATGGGCATTTATTATAGCAAAAAGTAAAAAATAGTGTTTTTTTCCCAAACTGGACTTCTTTTGTTTATAGCGCAAAAAATAAAAACCGCAGAGGTGATCAAATACCACCAAAAGAAAGCTCTATTTGTGGGAAAAAAAGGACACAAATTTCGTTTGGGAGCCACGTCGCACGACCGCGCAATTGTCATTCAAAGTGTGACAGCGCTGAAAGCTGAAAAATGGCTTGGGCAGGAAGGGGGTTTTCGTGCACAGTAGAGAAGTGGTTAATATTGTCATGTAACTAAATTTTTTTTAAATGGGCTGTTCAGTGGCCAAAGGGTTTTAAAATGTTTTAGGAGCCTTGTGGAGTGTAGTTGACTCAAGACACACTTTTCAGTGGATTTTGATGATCAAAAAAAAAAAAAAGTTTCAATGGTGTAGTCAGTCTTTGTGGAGAAAAACATTTTTAGTTCTCTAGTGAAGAGATCCTGGTTTTGGCGGCAAAAACTGCATGTGGTGGCCATCTTGTGGTCTGCCATGCTGTCATGGTCGTCGGCAGCCATCTTGAGAGATGCAGTTTCTCTTTGGCCTATGGGCATCATATAAGGGAAGGTGCAGCCACCTTTCTTTTGGGTACTATACCATGTGGCATTCGTCGGCTATTTCGCTGGTGGAATTTCTCAGCTTTTGGGGCAGTTTTTGATGTTTGGTGCGAATGTAGTGCGGTCTTTTCTGCGTTGGAACCTGGTGGAAGCCATTTGTGTTTTTCTTTGTGTGGGGGAACCCATGTGGCGTTCATTGTGACGTCCCATGCTGGCTTTGGCGGGAAAAATTGCATGCGTTGATGGCGCCATTGTTGTTGTCCATGAGGCTTGCGATGGTTCATCCACCATTCATGGGCTTGCCTCTGGTAAGCTGTTACCTTACCTTTGTTTGCTGATGTCACTGGGTGTTGCATAATAATCTACTGATCTCAGCTTGTGATTTTGCAGGATTTATGCCTTTGCAATGGGACTATTAATCCATCATTTTTAGTTCTATAATTCAGTATTGTGGTTTAATTTTTTTGGGGTTTTATTGCATCATCTGGGCATTCATCTGGACTTTTATCATTAAATGTTTTCAAATCATTGGACATTATTTTTTGGCATCTAGTGGCTAGTGCCTTTGCTGAGTGTGCACTGCTTTTTGCACATCAGCCCCTGGATGCTATATTAACATTTGTTGATTGGCGCAGTTTTCTTCTGTTCTATGCGTTTACAGTTTGACCTGTGCACTGCTGGGGAGAGTAGTGAGACACCACAGTGACATACTGAGAGGCTCTTTTTGTTTAATGTTAAATTTGCTAGATTAAATAGTTTTTCTAAGCATCGCGTTTTGAGTTGAGTAGAGTGGTATCTTGAGATAGCGCGGTCTTACCCCGAGGGGCCACAACGTGCTTGCGGACACACTCACATGCTGGGGCCTATTTATGGATGGGATCTGGCTGACCTACCAGCATTTGGAGTGTGGGAGGAGGCCAACGCAGACACAGGGAGGACATGCAAACTCCATGCAGGTGATGTTAGGTTGGGGATTTCTCTGTTTTCATTTAAGTGAATGTAAGCTATTGCAGGGTCAGCTGACTTTGCAGTATATGAGCGGCGTTTTTTTGTATTGGATTTTGTTTTTAAGAAAAACTTCACTTTACACTGAATTTTGATAGATTGTAAGACTAACAGAGTTTTTGTACAATGATGAGTGTTTATGTTTAAATTGGAGTCTTGATAGACAAGGCGATTAGGGCTAGGCCTCCCCTCCCCCTCCCTCTTCCTGAACAATTGATATGTAAATAAACCAGTTTTTTTTTTTTTGAGAGCTGAGCATAACCGGAAGTTTCTTTTCAGCATTTTAAATATCAGAGGGAAGTTGGTGGGAGGAGCTTGGGGTTGTCTGAAAGGTTGGGCAGTGAGATTTGTGTTTGGAAGGAAGATGGAAAGCATTTTTGCGTTTAAAAGTGTTTTATATTTTGTTCCAGTTTTGTAAAGTTTTGTACTGTAATACAGTTTTGGGTAGAGAGCAAAACAGGGGGGCATCACCATTATTGTAACATCTAGATGCAGGTAGAAAGAAGCCATAATATTGTTTTGAATAGTGGAGGATTTCATGATGCTTTGAAGGTTGTCTGACAAACACGTTTACAGGGCTGCCGATAATCGGTTGAAGAGCATGTAAACGTGAGGAGTAGATTCTAGCATACCGGGAGGCCGTGTAAAATAATCGGAATACGCCGGGTGCCAGTACTGTAAAAATGGTCACTAAGCAGTACTGCTCCGAAAACTAGTGCAAGGGTGTCCTGGACGCGGGACACTTCATAAGCGATTCGAATCGTCATGGGTAATGTGCCGTCCATGCGTTGGAGGAAAAAAATTAGGCTCCACACCAGTCAGACAACTGCACTGCACATGAGGTCTGGGTTTGGGGCTCCGGACATGAGACCCCTTAAAGGATGACATATCTGGTCAGAGGGTACAGTAAGGTGTACTCCTTTGGAAGGTACTTTTGATGTCTGGAGGTACGAGACCTCAGAATAAAGGTACCTTGGATGTAGTTGAGCTGTGGCTTCAGAAATCTGTAATAATGAGTGTTGATGGAGGTTAAATTCTCATGCCCGTTTGTTTGAACTTTGTATGGCTGGTCCATGGAAGGTTCTCGAGCTGCTCTCATGGTTGTCCCATTGTATTTTTTTCTATTGCTGAAAGAGTGAAGGGAGAATTCTGGCTGTTTTTGTTTTTTCATTTGTGGTTTTGGAGACTATGAAGTATCTCCCCCACATTTGTATCGGAATGTTTGTATGTAGTAACGTGAATATGTTCGAACTTACCGCAGCGATCCTTCGATGCGTCGCGGCTGTTGTATTTTTGTAGGAACGGGAAAAGTAAGGGTTACAGAGGGTTTTGTTTGAATCAGTTTTGAAAGAATGTCATTGACAAATTACCAATGTACAGGAATGTCATTATTGTTTTCCATTCTTTGCAGGTTAAATATGAAGAATAGAGTAATTATTTTGCTTATAAGTATTTTTCAGGTCCAAGGAGTTTGTACATAGAGAACAGGTGTGTGTAGACAGCTGTACATATGGATAAAAACGAGTCTAAGGAGGTAAAAGTATCATAGGCTATTTCATTGTTTTTTTCCTGCACCACGCATTTCTTCCTTCAGTCTGTAATGAGGAAGAAAAGGGGGGAGAAGTGATAAATGTAAGAGTGACAGTTTTTTTCAAACTAATAATAACCTCTGTAATTCTAACCAAGTTTGTGCCAAGACTGTCTTTCTTTGATAGAATTTGAATCTGCAAGCAGCAGTCTGGTGAAGTAGTTTCCCATCCCAGAGCTAAGAACCTTTTGTCAATGGTTCCAGGTATTGTAAGCCACGCACAGGTTATGCAGTGACCACAGTCCCGATGTCTGGGTTATTGTCATATGAGGGTTGTTTGGAGGTCAATCAAAACCAGAGTCGTACTTTCCTCATTAGCTGTCACTTATATTCTCGGCTGATGGGGGAGGTGCGATCACTGTAACATGAACTTCAAAATGTCCACCACAGGGTTCACGAGTCCCTCCTGGACCCTGACTCAATAATCAGTTTACATTCTTTCCAACCAGGTGACTGGGTCGTTGTAAAGAAGCTTGAGGGATGAGACCACGCCAGCCACTGCAAGAAGCGGCTCAACCACACCAAAGAATGAGGAGTATCTTTGTCTATTTATATTTTTGTTGTTTAGTAAATTTTAGCGAGGGTAACGATGAAAAGCATCCCAAGTTATTATTTAAAGTGTATGTCCTGACTAGCTCAGAAAGCGAACAGGACCGATTGCTGGGTCTGTTCTGAGTCTTCACCGAGTTTTAGTCCCCAGCGATGACAGCGGTACATGCCATTTATGATGTTATTATGGGTATGAGGAGTTTTGACAAACTAGTGAAGACTCCAAACAGACACTTGTCAATGGAATCCAACGATGTATTTTTAGAGGGTAAAATTGGTTAGTTTTAATGGCTCTGCCTCTTGTCGGTTTGGGTATCTAGGTAGGCCACAAGTGTGTTTGAGCTTTAGTTTGGTGCTTCTGTGGATCTGCAGCTTAGAATGGTAATTCCCCCAAAGCAAGAGGTTCATGCGTGATGGTGAAGCTGTCCCAGCATCTTATCTCTTGGCCAATCGCGAGGATCTGATGGCGCAGGAAATTAAGAATGGCAAGGAAAACTAGAAGGGAATTGTTCACCAACCCTGACCAGGTCTGGGCATGGTGTCCTGCATGTACAGGGTGGGGGGGGGGGCTCGAGCTTGGGATACGATTGGACAATTCTCATCCGTTAAGGATAAGGGTTCTTCATGTAACTGTTGAAGCCAGAGCTGTAGCTAAGTGAAGGTTGGGAGTCCTTTTTAAGGGTCTGGGAATCTTTGGGGATCTAATTTTTATTTTACAGTGGATCGTGGTTAAAGGAAGTGGGAATATATATACTCATGTCGTTTTTATTTCTATTCTTTCTATGTCGTGGCGAGGTGCTCCTGTTGCCTGATTTGACGCGTGACCAGAGTTTCCTTGATGAGACGCCCCGAAGCCGGACCCACATACAAGACACAGAGGATCACAGACCGATCAGCGATTACTACAGCTCACCATGTCGTGTCCTCCTTTATAAGTCATGCCCCTGAAGAGTAGAGTCTACATGTCAAGCCGTGTTTTCCTTTTTATGGACTAAGGACTGATTCATTTCCGGGTGTAAGAAGCAGATCAACTTTCATCGAGGGACACATGGGGTGCATATGACAAAAAAGGGAGGACTGTTGTGGAGATTTTTATGGAGATGTATTTAATATGTATTGTCATAGTGTCACCCAGTGTTAGTACTTCCGCAACCCGCTCTAAAAGAGCTGATTGGGGCAGTCTGAGGCTGGTTGAATCCCGTCTGATAGGGGAAAACGTCTTGAGGTTGGAGTGTGATGTTTGCAGGGTGCGGATATGTCCACCGACGGGGGGCCCTCTGTGCATTAGCACGGATGATCATTGAGGAGGGGGTATGCTCGCTCTGCAACGACATCATTGGTTATGGGCAGATGCGTGCTCTTGTCTCTGCTGTGTCTGATCAGCATGGTCGAGATTTGTAGCGCACACCTGCAGATAGCCTCCCTTCCACAAGCAATAATAGTATAATCTGAATATGCGTTATTCTATGGAATAGCGCAGAATGAGGATTCCTATCAACTGTAACTTTAGCCATCATACGTTATTGTTTTCATTGTATGTATTATTGTATTGTATCCTTTAAGCTATATTTCTTGAGTGGGATTCATGTACGGCATTTCCTGTTGGAAGGGATGTCCTTGTATTGCCATTTTCCTGTGTGGAAGGGACATCCTGTGATGTCCCCTCCCATGGGGGAGGGGATTGGTTGCTGCAGCCAATCACCTCCTGTCTGTGAGATCTTTGGAAGCTAATAAAAGTCTTTGAGTAGGCGTCGGCTAGGCAGTCGGCTCTGGGATAACTTGACGATAAGATCTGTGTTGGTGCTTTCCTTGAATGAATGATGGGATGAACGGTGAGTGGATCTTAGCAAACTTAGTTATAGATAGCATTATTGCAAAAAGATGAAATCTGAAGTGTGCTCAGGTAGCACAGGAATTATAGGCTGTGTGCTCTGTAAACAACAGCCTAGAAATTCCACAACAACTGTCATCAGGTACTGTACTGTTCTTGCTTCTCCTCATGCCTAAACATTGTGAACTTGCAATGTACATGACATGTCATTGATGACATTGACATTATTTTATATAACATGTTTTGTGCATTGCTTTAACAGCTTTGTGACCACTGCCAGCAAATAAAAAATTTTTTTGCATAATGTCTTTTGACTGTGTTTCAATTCCTCATATTATGGCGAAAATGTGTAATTTTTCATTATTTAAAAAAAAAAATGGTCACATGACCAAAATCAGGCATCGGTAATTGGTATCGGCGAGTACATGATGTCAAGTATCGGTACTCGCACTCATGTAAAAAAAGTGGCATCGGTGCATCCCTAGATTGTGGTATTATGCGGTCAAAAGATGATATTGTCTGTAGCTTACTATGCAGAATACATATGTCCTGCTACATGTGGCCTGTAGCTGCATCCATGACACAGGAAATACAATCACAGTAAGAAAGGGTGGAGCATTACATACAAAAGAAATGTGTCATAACATCAGGGAAAAGACATGTAAGAAACAAGTGCATTACCACAAAAGGTCACTAGATGGCAGCATGTGAACTAAAAATAAACATCCATAGAAAATGGTTCAGAGAAACAATCTATATAAATTCTATGCCCCATTGGGGCGGCACAATGTTGCTCAAACATGCCATGGGCATATGTGGAATTACAACCCAAAATACATTCTGCTGCTTCTCTTGAGTATGGTGATACCACTTGTGTAGCGGGTACTTGAATTATGTGAGGACTCTGGTGGTGTGAGGTTCCTTGGGGCTCCTGGGTGGCGCTGTTTCCTGGGGCCGGAGTTGAACTCACACAGCGAACCGTGCCTTTTTGTCCTCCCCTGGAGCTGGTACAGCGGGGCGGGGAACCCGCTGGGACGCAAAAGGAGAGGTCATAAAAGGGGCGGACGACCTGTTTGGGGGAGAGTCGGAGGACGCGGCCGCACCCAAGCACCTTTAGCTTCGGTGCTGGCGTTCCGGTGTTTCAGGCCTAGGCACCCTTGGCCTAGCTGGAGCAGGGATGGAGTCCATCTCAGGCACCTTTAGCCTGGCGTGAGGTACTATGGCGAATGCCTTGGGCTCAGTACCTTCGACTGAGTTCCGCGAGGGTGGAGGAATCCGAGGGGGCCCTAACTCCTTGGGTGCCAGCGTCTGAGTTCGTGAGGACTGGTGCGCAGTAACTTCTCTGAAGAGCCCGGCGCAGCATCGCTGGTGACGGAGAGGCCTCCATTTGTCCCTTGGACGTATTTCTTCCTCTGACAGGGGCAAAGTGAGCGAAGGTAAATTCACGTTCTATATTACCTATTCAGTGGCAGTGACTATTCACCACTGGTGACAGCACAGTGGGCAGCAGCAAAAAGGGAAAGGATTGTGCCTCGATCTGCCCCCTCATTTTCCAAAAGGAGAAAGATTGTTTTATTGCTTGGCAAGAAGAATAAAACTGAGTTGTACCTATTCACTGTGTGGAACTTGGGTTACTCAAGCAAAGGAGTCAGGGACGAAGGACTGGACTTGATTCCAGGACACTTACACAAAAGCCCAATCTCTGGCCTTCACCTACCAATTACGGAGGACATGGGCCGTGGTGTTTTTCTCTCTCTCTCTCTCTCCCAGGTACCCCTAGACAACAGCCATATAACCGATAAAGAAAGAGAGAGAGGTGAGGCCGCTACACATGTGAGACTTTTTGGGAGCCTAGCCGTGTACAGGACCCCAAAAACCAATCACCGCCTTTAGTCTTTCTAAGGGCGTAAAATGGTGATTTCACTTCCTCACTACCTATCACAGTTTTGGAGGCCCTGAAATGTCAAGATAGCACAAAACCCCACGAATGACCCCATTTTGGAAAGTAGACACTCCTAGCTATGTGCTGAGAGGCATGTTGTGTCCATTGAATATTTGATATTTTGCCACAAGTTTCAAAAAAAATTTTTTTCTTCAACATGCCTCTCAGCAAATAGCTTGCAGTGCCTTCTTTCCAAAATGGGGTCATTTGGGGGGTTTTGTACTATCTTGACATTTAATAGCCTCCAAAACTGTGATAAAAAACAGATCAGTGTTTAACCCTTTAACCACTTAAGCCCCGGACCATTATGCATGTTAAGGACCAGAGGTGTTTTCAGAATTTGGCACTGCGCTGCTTTAACTGGAAATTGTGCGGACATGCAATGTTGTACCCAAACGAAATTTGCGTCCTTTTCTTCCCACAAATAGAGCTTTCTTTTAATGGTATTTGATTGCCTCTGCGATTTTTTTTTTGCAATATAAAAACGGAAAAAGACTGAAAATTTTGAAAAAAAATGATATTTTCTACTTTTTGTTATAAGAAAAATCTAATAAACTCAATTTTAGTCATACATTTAGGCCAAAATGTATTCAGCCACATGTCTTTAGTAAAAAAAATGACAATAAGCGTATATTTATTGGTTTGCGCAAAAGTTATAGCGTCTACAAACTAGGGTACATTTTCTGAAATTTACACAGCTTTTAATTTATGACTGCCTATCTCATTTCTTGAGGAGCTAAAATGGCAGGACAGTACAAAACCCCCCCAAATGACCCCATTTTAGAAAGTAGACACCCCAAGGAAATTTCTGAGAGGCATGTTGAGCCCATTGAATATTTTTTTTTGGGTCCCAAGTGATTGAATAATGACAAAAAAAAAAATTACAAAAAGTTGTCACCAAATTATATATTGCTCACACATGCCATGATTATATGTGGAATTGCACCCCAAAATACATTTTGCTGCTTCTCCTGAGTACGGGGATACCACATGTGTGGGACTTTTTAGGAGCCTAGCCGCGTACGGGACCCGGAAAACCAAGCACCGCCTTAAGGATTTCTAAGGGCACAAATTTTTGATTTCACTCCTCACTACCTATTACAGTTTCGAAGGCCATAAAATGCCAAAATAGCACAAAACCCCCCCAAATGACCCCATTTTGGAAAGTAGACACCCCAAGCTATTTTCTGAGAGGCATGGTGAGTATTTTACAGCTCTCATTTGTTTTTGAAAATGAAGAAAGAAAATAATATATATATTTTTTTCAATTTTTAAAACTTTGTGACAAAAAGCGAGATCTGCAAAATACTCACAATACCTCTCAGCAAATAGCTTGGGGTGTCTACTTTCCAAAATGGGGTCATTTGGGGGGGTTTTGTGCCATCTGGGCATTCCATGGCCTCCAAAACTGTGATAGGCAGTGAGGAGTGAAATAAAAAATGTATACCCTTATGCCGCGTACACACGATCATTTTTCCCGTCGGGAAAAATGAAATTTTTTCCTTTGGACGAGAAAAACGATCGTCTGTGGGCTTTTTGTCATTTTTCCCCGACGGGAAAAACGGCATTAATCACGACGAGAAAAATTAGAACATGTTCTAATTTTTCTCGTCGTGATTCCCGTCATTTTTTTCCGCTGCAGTTTTCCCATAGGGAAACACTGCCGGGGAGCCCACACATGGTAGTTTTTTTCGATCAAAAAAAAAAAATTTCATTTAAAACGGCCGAGCTGTTCCTCGTTTTTCACGTCGATTTTCTCGACGGTGATTTCACCGTCGAAAAAATCGATCGTGTGTGCGCGGCATTAGAAAGCCTGAAGGCGGTGCTTGGTTTTTGTGGTCCCGTACGTGGCTAGGCTCCCAAAAAGTCTCACACATGTGGTATCCCCGTACTCAGGAGAAGCAACAGAATGTATTTTGGGGTGTAATTCCACATATGCCCATGGCATGTTTGAGCAATATATCATTTAGTGACAACTTTGTGCAAAAAATAAATAAATAAAAAATAAATTGTCTTTTTTCCGCAACTTGTGTCAACATATAAAATATTCCATGGACTCGACATGCCTCTCAGTATATAGCTTGGGGTGTCTACTTTCCAAAATGGGGTCATTTGGGGGGGTTTTGAACTGTCCTGGCATTTTATACACAACATTAGGAAGCTTACATCCACTCTTCTAACCACTTGAAGACAAATGCCGCGTACACACGATCAATTTTTTCGACGGTGAAAACACAGTCGAGAAAATCGACGTGAAAAATCAAGGAACAGCTCGGCCGTTTTAAATGACATTTTTTTTTTGGTCGAAAAAAACGACCGTGTGTGGGCTCCCCAGCAGTGTTTCCCTATGGGAAAACTGCAGCGGAAAAAAATTACGGGAATCACGACGAGAAAAATTAGAACATGTTCTAATTTTTCTCGTCGTGATTAATGCCGTTTTTTCCGTCTGGAAAAATGACAAAAAGCCCACAGACGATCGTTTTTCTCGTCCAAAGGAAAAAATTGAATTTTTCCAGACGGGAAAAATAATCGTGTGTACACGGCATGATGCCGCGTACACACGATCTATTTTTTCGACGGTGAAAACACAGTCGAGAAAATCGACGTGAAAAACGAGGAACAGCTTGTTCCCCCCACACACGGCCGTTTTAAATGACATTTTTTTTTGGTCGAAAAAAACGACCATGTGTGGGCTCCCCGGCAGTGTTTCCCGAAGGGAAAACTGCCGCGGAAAAAAATGACGGGAATCACGACGAGAAAAATTAGAACATGTTCTAATTACTCTTTCGTCCATGGACCGACACAGCTTCTCTATTGACAAAGTGGGTATTATCCGTTAATTAGGAGTGACTAGGCAGAAAAACTTGTAAAAAGTGTTACATCACACCTTCTACAGTCCCGCCCAGGGGGCGGACCCCTGGGTATATCCTCTCAGTCTGCATATCGCAGATCAGTTTTTTTCTGTCTAGCAAGGAGTAGGACATGGCTCCCTTCGGGCCCATTGGTCCGGGGAAAAAAGATATATATATTTTTTTCCTACATTTGTTGTTTCCTGGGAGAAAAAGAAACCCTGGACTGCCGCACTCTGTATAGACAGTTATTTATTCCAAAATTTCAAGTAAAAAATCTAAATTCAAAATAAATCCATAGATCCAAAACAAGGGTGGCTAACACGTTTCACGTCACGAATTGACGCTTACTCATAGCTCCAGGGCCTGCATCGGACCGCTCAGCTTCGGCTGACCTTACGGCCGAGTCGCAGCAGCCTGGCCGGTGAGCTTACGCTCCAAGGCTTGCATCGGACCGCTCAGCCTCGGGTGACCTTACGGCCGAGTCGCAGCAGCCTGTCCGGTGAGCGTCAAGCTCCAGGGCATACATATGATCGTCCCTTTTTGGGTCCAATCACAGCATGCCTGGCCAACAGTCACCTTCCGTGCGCGGACGATGATCTGTTTGGAATGTCTTCCAGCATAATACAAGCAGGATAGGTAAGTAAAACTCCCCTGCCTCGGCTGGGTGATTTAGCTGGACATTCCTGGAGAGATCAAGTAAGTGGTTGTGGCCCCTTTCTTCCCTCTCTCCCTGCATTTTCCTCCTCCCTGGGCTTCTAGCTAAAGGTTGTTGGGTGCTGGGGGTCACCTAAGGGGTTCCACTGGAGCGGGACTGGCTGTAACTAACATTTAAAAGAAATGTAATTTCTGCTTACCTGTGTGTGTGCTTCCTCCTCCATGCTGTCGGCGGCCATTTTGAGGTGGTCCATGCCGAGTTCGGCCTCTTGTGACTGCCCGGCGCCCATCTTCCTGTGGTTCGGCCACACCCACTGACCCCTATCAGCTGATCGGCGGCCATGTTTGTCCACCCTGTATGTATATATTGCCATTCGGCGGCCATCTTTTTGTGGGCTACGGTTGCTTGACCTCTATCTTCGACCATTTTCTTAGAGCCCACATTATCTTCCATACAGACGTTTTTGGCAGCCATTTTGCGAGAGCCTCCGGCCTCTAGGGTGCATTACACTGGCGCGAAAATTCACACAGGAAGTGCTGATAAAAGAAGCAGATTGACACAGCAGCAGTGGGACAGCATCACAGGCGCAGCACACGGCAGCATAGCAGTACCGGTCCAGGGTGGTGAGTCCTATGGGTAGCCCAACATCTCGGTAGCGCAGGAGGGTGGCCTATTGATATCTTGCCTGGAGCCCTGTGAGTGTCAGCGTGTGGTCAGCATGGCATCTGAGCCAGATGTCTTCTCCCCTGAAACACCAGATTTAGCAGCTGGTGCCCCTGAGGTGTCTATGAACGCTATGACGGCAATCCTAGAGGCGTTTGCTGCCAGGGTGGAAGCAGCACACGGGAATACAGGGGGTAGTAAACGCCCCGTCCCCTGCAAGCTTCTGGGGATAATTCTGATGCAGAACCAGGTCCAGCTACGGCTCCGGGCCCAGATTCTGACGCATCAGAGACTGCAGACCGTGACCGGACAGTGAGGATGCCTCCAAGTCCAGGTCAGTACGCGAGACGGCTTGGTATCTGACCTTATTACTGCAGTGCGGGATACGCTAAAGTTGGAAAATACTGCAGAAGCAGCAGAGACTCCGGTCCACTTGGGTTTCATAGACCTGCCCGCACTGCTAAGGTGTTCCCTTGTGTGTCTTTTGATAAACTCTTATACAAGGAATGGAAGAACCCACTGAGGGTCTTTACAGCCCCAAAGAGGTTTGCGGTACGGTACCCCTTTGAGGAGAGAGTTTTCTGAAGAGATGGACCTCTCCCCCTATAGTGGACCCTCCGGTGTCCAGACTTAATAGAGCCACCACAATTCCTGCAATTCCTGTAGAAGGGGCTCCTGTTTTCAAGGACCCTGTGGATAAGAAGGCTGAAGCACTCGCTTGCTACCTATACTCAGTGGTAGGCTCGGCAGTACGCTCGGCATTGGCGGGGGCCCTAGTGTCTCACACACTTACTGAATGGGCAAGATTGCTACTCCAGGGGTTAAGGAGCGAGTTGCTCCTCCTGATGAGATAACATTGGCCGACCTGTTGGTCCAGGGCCTTAGGTTGTCTGCGAGTCAGACATGGATACTAGTCCCCTGCTGTCTAAAGCTTCAGTTTATGCAGTAGCAATACACCGCCTGATCTGGCTAAAAGGCTGGTCTGCGGACCAGACTTCCAAGAAAGCCCTGTTGGATCTGCCTTTTAAGGGCGACAGACTTTTTGGGGCTCTCTGGATGACATCATCAAGGATGCCACAGGAGGTAAAGGCACTTTGCTTCCCCAAATTAGCAAGGGTAAGGGGCCACGCCAAGGGCAAGGACCCTCCTTTACTGCACGCAATCGTTTTTTTCGTCCCCCTACGGGCGAAAGGGAAAAGGCCCCAGGCCGATAAAGCACCTGCCCAAGGACAGAAGCGTCCTTGGTCCCGCGTACCCAATAAGCCTGCGGACAAATTTGCGTCCGCATGAAGGTCCACCCCCACCCAGCTCTCGGGTGGGGGGGGACGTCTTTGCAAATTCGCGACTCAGTGGACAGCTCTAATCTCCGACAGGTGGGTTTGCAAAGTAATCTCCTCAGGCTACAAGATAGAGTTTCTCTCTTGTCCACTGGACAGATTCAACACCTCCAATCTCCAGCTACTACCGACCCGTCGGGAGGCCCTGTATGAGGCGGTCCAGGGTCTACTGGAACGCGGGGTAGTTATTCCAGTTCCAGAACTGGAACGGGGTTTTTACTCAAATCTGTTCATTGTGCCGAAGAAGGAGAGGGTTCGTCCAAGCTTGGATCTCAGAGCCCTCAATTGCTTTGTGAAAGTACAAAGATTTCGGATGGAGTCGGTTCGATCTGTAGTCACGGCTCTCCATCCGGGGGACTTTCTGGCCTCCTTGGACATCAAGGACGCATACCTGCATGTCCCCATATACTCCAGACACCAGAGGTTTCTGCGATTTGCTATCGGGAAGAACAACTACCAGTTTGTGGCCCTCCCGTTTGGCCTTGCCTCAGCACCCAGGACGTTCACCAAGGTGCTCGCTCCGATTCTGGCACTTCTAAGACAGTGGGGTATCGCTATCATGGGCTACTTGGACGACCTTCTACTGAAGGCCCCTTCAAGCTCAGAATTAGAGGTAAGCGTGTCTAATACCTGTCAGACTCTTTGAGACTGTGGTTGGATACTAAACACGCAAAAGTCAGTATTGGTGCCCACTCAACGCCTAGTGTACCTGGGGTTGATTCTGGATTCCTCAGAGGCAAAGGTATTCCTCCCTATGGAGAAGTTGCAGACCCTCCAGGCTGCAGTACGGCAGCTGACTTCCAGGAATTGGTCGTCACTCCGTTTTTGCATGCGAGTGTTGGGCCTCATGGTAGCCTCCTTCGAGGCGGTCCCATATGCTCAATACCACGCTCAAGTGTTACAGAAGGAAGTTCTGTCCAGATGGAACAGATGCCCTTCATCTCTGGATTATCAAATCCAAGTGAGCCACCTAGTCAGGAGATCCCTGGTATGGTGGCTGACAGCACCGGCTCTAAATGGCCGGGAAGTCATTTCTTCCGGTTTACTGGATAGTGATCACGACGGACGCCAGCCTTACAGGTTGGGGGGGGGGGGGGGGGAGTCTGGGGTGTTCAGTCGGCGCAAGGTCGCTGGACCCCAGAGGAAGCCCTCCTGCCGATCAATGTCCTGGAAATCCGGGCGATCAGGCTGTGCCTCTTCAAATGGTCTCAGAGGCTGCAAGGGTGTCCAGTCAGGATCCAGTCAGACAACGCCACAGCGGTGGCATATGTCAATCATCAAGGAGGAACAAGAAGCTCAGCTGCAGCATCGGAGGTTGCTCGCATCCTGAAGTGGGCAGAGAAGAGCGTACCGGCTTTGTCGGCCGTGTACATTCCGGGTGTGGAAAACTGGCAGGCGGACTACCTGAGCCGCCAGATGCTGGACCAGGGAGAATGGTCCTTACACCCGGAGGTGTTCCAACTCCTCTGCCAAAGATGGGGCACACCAGATGTAGATCTTCTGGCTTCTCGACTCAATCGGAAGGTATTGAGGTTTGTGGCCCGGTCAAGAGACCCATGGGCAGACGCAACGGACGCGTTGGTGGCATCGTGGAGTCAGTATCGGCTAATTTATGCCTTCCCTCCCTTAAGGCTTCTTCCTCTTCTGCTCCGCAGAGTGGAGGCAGAGGGAGTTCCAATGATCCTAAGCGCTCCACATTGGCCTCAGCGTCCTTGGTACGCCAAACTAGTACGTCTGGTAGCAGACGTCCCCTGGCGCCTACCACTACGGAAGGACCTGCTATCGCAAGGTCCCATACTCCAGAAGCCTGCTGTTTTTACAGCATGGGGTGGACCAAAGGCTTGCCCTAAGTACGATTAAGGGACAGATATCTGCCCTGGCTGTCTTTTTTTCAGCGACCCCTGGCGGCTCACTCTCTCGTGAGTACATTTGTGCAGGGGGTTCAACATATGGCCCCTCCGGTCCGTCCCCCGCTACCTTAGTGGGACTTGAACCTGGTCCTCTCTGTGCTTCAGAAGGCACCGTTTGAGAATATTAGAGATATTCCCCTGTTGACACTTTCTCAGAAGGTGGTCTTTTTGGTGGCTGTTACGTCAGACGAGTCTCTGAGCTGGCAGCCTTGTCCTGCAAGGCTCCCTATTTGGTTTTCCACAAGGATAAGGTGGTGCTGCGGTCGCAGCCTTCCTTTCTTCCGAAGGTCGTTTCGGCTTTTCATCTCAACAAAGGCATTGTACTTCCATCCTTGTGTCCTCATCCGTCGAATCCTAAGGAGTCGGCGTTGCATTCCTTGGACGTTGTCCGGGCTTTGAGAGTATACCTATCTGCTACTTCCCTGTTCCGGAAGTCAGACTCACTGTTTGTTTCGGTGGCTGGTCCCAAGAAGGGTCAAGCAGTCTCGTCGGCCACCATCTCTAGGTGGATCCGACAGATAGTAATCCAGGCTTACGCCTTAAAGGGTCAAGCGCCCCCCTTTCCAGTCACAGCGCATTCGACCAGGGCAAGAGGTGCCTCTTGGGCTTTCCGACATCAAGCGTCTGCTTCCCAATTATGTAAAGCGGCGACTTGGTCGTCCGCTCAAAATTACCAAAAGCCCACACACGGTCGTTTTTCTCGTCAAAGAGAAAAAATTTAATTTTCCTGTCGAGAAAAATGGTCGTGTGTACGCGGCAAAAGCCCTTTCTGACACTTTTTGTTTGCAAGAAAATTATGTTGAACACCCAAACATTATATATTTTTTTAAAGCAAAGGCCCTACAGATTAAAATGGTGGGTGTTGCATTTTTTTTTTCCACACAGTATTTGCGCAGCGATTTTTCAAACGCACTAAAACACACTATATTGCCCAAATGTTTGATGAAATAAAAAAGATGATCTTAGGCCGAGTACATAGATACCAAATACAACATGCTTTAAAATTTCGCACAAACGTGCAATGGCGACAAACTACATACATTTTTAAAAGCCTTTAAAAGCCTTTACAGGGTACCACGTTAGATTTACAGAGGAGGTCTACTGCTAAAATGACTGCCCTCGATCTGACCTTTGCGGTGATACCTCACATGCATGATGCAATTGCTGTTTACATATGACGCCAGACCGACACTTGCGTTCGTCATTGCGCAAGAGCAGGGCGGGACAGGGGTGCTTTTTTATTTATTTTTTTTATTATTAATTTTGCTTTTTATTTTATTTTTAAACTGTTCTTTCCATATTTTTTTTTTATCAATTTTATTGTTATCTCAGGGAATGTAAATATCCCCTATGATAGCAATAGGTAGTGACAGGTACTCTTTTTTTGAAAAAACTGGGGTCTATTGGACCCTAGATCTTTCCTCTGCCCTCAAAGCATCTGACCACACCAAGATCGGTGTGATAAAATGCTTTCCCAATTTCCCAATGGTGCTTTTTATATCCGGGGGGGGGGGGACATTCCCTCCCACTGCTTGTAAAAGCAGTCCAGAGGCTAATTAGCCGCTAGGATTGCTTTTAGATGAAAGTCAGCCGCTGGCTGAAAAGAATGATACCAAGATGATACCTAAACCCGCAGGCATCAATCTGGTATAACCAAAGTCCAGCAACATACCAGTACGTTGCTGGTCCTTGTTGGACATGTATTGGACATGATTGATCGGTGGGTATGCCCACCATTAGAATACCTCCCTTCATTCACCCACTTCTATTGATGGGCATACATGCACCTTTTATATATGCCGAAGCATGGGGGCATCCTCCCGCAAAAGTTATGCCACACACACATGGTCGGACTTTTCCACGGGCAAGCCTCCGTCGGAATTTTGACCGTATGTACGCGGCATTAGGAGCAAAATCGCTCCTGCGCCCCTGCTGCCCCCATGCTTCGGCATATACAGTAGGTGCCGCCGATATTGTGTCAATCTCGCCGCTTCTAGCCCCGGAGCATGTGACTGTGGACGTCATGGCACCATGTAACTGTGACGTCATGAGAAGCCTATATTAATCTCTGCGGACCGAAGATTTATCATTACTGCGAGAGGAAGCGACGAGTCAACATCGAGGAGGAGAAGAGGGAAGAAGACGCCGACGGCGACGACGGGAAGACCGGCCCCTCCACTAGCAAAAGAGCTACCAAGAAGTTAGTGGAGGGGCCAGCAGAAGAAAGAACCGGAGAGCGGGAGAAGAAGAAGGCGACGGAGAAGACCGGGCCTCCGCTAGCAAAAGAGCTAAAAAGAAGTTAGCGGAGGCCCGGCAGAAGAAAGAACCGTACAGCGCAGCGACGACACTGGAGACCCCCGAAGTCGGAAGAAGACCTCCGGAGCGGTGCAATAAAATACTTTTAAAAACTGTGTTGTGTTTTTATTACCATTTTTTTTCCACCAGGTGAATGGGTAGGGGTACGATGTACCCCATACTCATTCACATAGGGTGGGGGGGCCGGTATCTGGGGGCCCCCTTATTAAAGGGGGCTCCCGGATTCCGATAAGCCCCCCGCCCGCAGACCCCGACAACCAACGGCCAGGGTTGTCGGGAAGAGGCCCTCTCCTCATCAACATGGGGGCAGGGTGCTCTGGGGTGGGGGGACCGCAGGTCGCCCCCCTGCCCCAGAGCACCAAACCCCCCATGTTGAGGGCATGTGGCCTGGTACGGTTCAGGAGGGAGGGGGGGCCGCTCTCGTCCCCCCCTCTTCCCCTGCGGCCTGCCAGGTTGCGTGCTCAGATAAGGGTCTGGTTTGGATCTTGAGGGGGACCCCCACGCCGTTTTTTCGGCGTAGGGTTCCCCTTCAAATCCAGACCAGACCCAAGGGCCTGGTATGCTCCTGGAGGGGGAACCCACGCCGTTTTTTTTCTTTAAAAATTGGCGTGGAGTTCCCGCTCAGGATTCATACCAAACGCAGTGCCTGGTATTGGCGGGAATCCGCGTCGGATCCCTGCTCAATACAGTGTCGCGTCTCCTCGCTATTGCAGTGAGCGCGACACGTGTCGCCACCCCGCTGCCGAGATCTCGGCACTCCTGTCGCCGAGAATCTCGGCGATGGGAGCGCGATAGAAATACAATATCGGCGGCACCTACTGTATGCTCTCTTTTTTTTTTAACTGTGGTGGTGAAATCACCTCCTACAGCACTGGAGTCGCAGGGATCAGGCCTGTCTCTGCGAACGTGCTGCAGTTATGTGTGTTGTGTTTTGTAAGTGACAGTGATTGATCGATACTGCACTTGGGTGGCCTGGACTGGACGGAGGGGAAAAACGCAGGTGCTAGCAGGTATCTGGGCTGATCCCGCTAACACTGCGTTTTTGGGAACCCTAAACTGCTGGGGACACTAGTATAGATCTGATCAGATATTGATCTGTCCAGATACTATACCACTAAGGGAGGTGTATGCTTCATGCGTGGGTGTTAGCGTTACTGGCACTAACCTGCCGCTGTCTGGGGCGACGCAGACCCTCTCTGACGCTAAAACCTAATTGATATCACCCGCCGGGCGATCAGGGGGTTAAACCTTTATTGGGTTATATACGGCTGGTGCCCTGACACTATAAAAAGCAAACTAACTAACCAGCGTCACCCGTAACACTTATATGGTGATCACTGGTGAAAGGGTTAACTAGGGGCAATCAGGGGGTTAAACCTTTATTAGGTAATATATGGGGGTACCTGACGCTATATAAAAACGTGACGGGGAATCTAAATAACAAAATAACTAACTGGCTAACCAGTGTCACCAGTAACACTTATACGGTGATCACTGGTGAAAGGGTTAACTAGGGGCAATTAGGGGGTTAAACCTTTATTAGGTAATATATGGGGGTACCTGACGCTATAAAAACCTGCGGCGAACCTACAAAAAATAACTGGCTACCTATTGGCATCACCGGCACTAAGACAGCGATCAGAAAAACGATCGCTTAGTGACACTGGCAAAAGGGGGTGAAAGGGTTACCCGGGGGGGCGATCAAGGGGTTAAACCTTTATTAGGGGGGGTTAGGGGGCTACACTGGACCTAAAACTAACTGCCCTGACACTTTTACAGTCACAAATGCAGTGATCAGTGATTGCAGTGATCAGTAAATAAATGGTCACTGCAATCAGTGACACTGTGACTGGGGGGTGATGTGTGGGTGTCTGGGGGGGCCTATGTGTGTGGTGTCAGTGTGCTGTTATGTGCACTAACCTGTGTGTCTTCTCTCATGCGGCGCTCGGTATATGTGAGCGCCACATGAGAGATTACACAGGCAGGAGGAAGTGATGTCAACACTACACAGGCAGAGGAAGCTTTTCATTTGCCGGGAGCGATCGCGAGGGGGTGGCCAGAATCGAATGGCGGCCCCCTCATCACGGATCGCTCCCGAAGCGATCCCGGCCGCTCACTGTACCGGAGGGGGGTTCGATTGGACCCCCCACCCATACGAAGGCAGGCACGTACAGGTACGCGATTGTGCCTGTCCGTGCCATTCTGACGACGTATATATACAGTGGGCGGTCGTTGAGTGGTTAAACACTGATAATAAATATTTAGAAGTATTCCGTAATATGGTAGTAGAGGATTTAGAAAGTTTTAAGATTAAAAAAGGGTATTGAAGCTATTGAACATAATAAAAATTTAGTTATCCGCCCTGCCGACAAGGGGAGAGGGTTGGTCATTATGAGTAAATCTTATTATGAGGAAGAAATGGAAAGGCAGTTATCAGATTCCAGTACATATTAATTATTGACTGGATAGACTGATTAAAAAAGGAGAAAGGAGAGATTTATTAAATAAGAAAGAAACATTATATCTTAATCCTGTGGCTTGTAGAACTCCAATAATATATTTTCTACCCAAAATCCATAAGGACCCAGTCAAACCCTAGGAAGACCCATTATTAATGGGATAGACTGTGTGTGCCAGGTTGGACCAATATATAGACTACAGTGGAACCTTGGATTACGAGCATAATCCGTTCCAGTAGAATGCTTGTAATCCAAAGTACTCGCATATCAAAGTGAGTTTCCCCATTGAAGTCAATGGAAACAAAAATAATTTGTTCCGCATTGACTTCAATGGCATGCAATACCGCATGCGGACAGGGGTGGGGGGTGCTGGAGAGCCTCGGAAACGGCCGGAATGGCCCGAGGACAGTTCGGCTGACCTCGGCAAACTTTGGAAAGACTCCGTTCACGAGCCTTGCCGAGGTCAGCCAAGCTGTCCTCGGGTCTTTCCGTGCATTTCCAAACGGCGCCGTTCGGCTCTGCTCGGCTCCAGCGCCCCCCCCACCTCAGGCCAAAGCGGTACTGCACTGTCACGTATCAGATAAGACCAGAACTATGTGGACTGCAACAGAGGAAACCCAAACGTGTGTAAGTGAAATATAATGATTTATTAAAGATAAGTAAAATAATAGATACAACCACCTCCAATACCACACAGTGCACAACAACCAATACCAAACAGAACCCACAAATAATAACAGTAACAGACAAATATGTACAAGTAATGGGGAAAACCAGAATCATAAACAGGGCCAGGCCAGGGTCGTCAACGGGAGATCAGCAGCTGGGGAAAGGGAAAACAAACAAACAGAAGAGGATGGATGGATCACAGGAGGGACTGGTACAGGTACAAGGCTCAGGGTTCAGGTAACAGACAGGAACAGGATCAGGTACAAATACAGAGCTTCTCAGGTTCAGGATCAGGGCGCAAGGAGAGATACCAAGGCAAAGTAAGAGTGTGTCTGCCAGGTATTTATACACATCTCCTGCAATCAGACTCAAGTGATGCCTAATTGCAGGAGATGATGTCGGCCCCACACTGCCAGGAACCACCCGCTGGTGGACACCAGTACTGCGGCCCAAAGATCACATAATACCATCACCAGGGGAAAGCTCCCCTGGCAGTTCCAGACTGCCAGGAGACAACTGCTGGTGGACCACAGTACTGCACGCCAAATATCAGGCAGTGTCATCAGCGGATGGAACCTTCCCTGACATGCACACCGCTTTGGCCTGAATCCTGCTCGTTTTGCGAGACAACACTCGCAAACCGAGTTAGGATTTTTAGGAATACAGTGCTCGTATTGTCGAAACGCTCGTTAACCGCGTTACTCGCAATCCGAGGTTCCACTGTATTTTCTGCAGCCGTTGGTTGTACGAACAGAAGCATATATTAACCACTTCAATACCAGGCACTTATGCACCTTCCCGCCCAAACCAATTTTCAGCTTTCAGCACTCTCACACTTTGAATGACAATTACTCAGTCATGCTACACTGTATCCAAGCAAAAATTTTATCATTTTCTTCTCACAAATAGAGCTTTCTTTTGGTGGTATTTAAATCGCCACTGGGTTTTTTATTTTTTGCGATATAAAAAAAACACATTTTTTTTTGTTTCTAGTGTAAAATTTTGCAAATAAGTAATTTTTCTTCATAAATTTGTGCCAAAATGTATACTGCTACATATCTTTGGTAAAAATAACCCAAATTAGTTTATATTATTTGGTCTTTGTGAAAGTTATAGAGTCTACAAACTATGGTGCCAATCAC
Source organism: Rana muscosa (assembly GCA_029206835.1). NCBI lineage: Eukaryota > Metazoa > Chordata > Amphibia > Anura > Ranidae > Rana > Rana muscosa. Next base: position 171,583,332 of record CM055128.1, on the reverse strand, counting down.
TGAAAATTGATCACATCTGATCACGCCTGAAGGCATATCTCATTTCTTGAGACACTAACAAGCCAGGAAAGTACAAATACCCCAAAATTACCCCTTTTTGGAAAGTAGACAGTCCAAGGTATTTACTAAGAGGCATGGTGAGTTTTTTTAAGTTGTATTTTTTCCCCACAATTCTTGGGAAAATTGGGATTTTTCTTATTTTTTTTACACAAACTGGTCATATTAACATTTTTTTCTCTCACACAGCATATGCATAATTGCAACTATACCCCAAAATACATTCTGCTACTCCTCCTGAGTGTAGCGATACCACACGTGTGAGACTTCTACACAGCCTGGCCATATACAAAGGCCCAACATTGAAGTAGCACTTTCAGGCGTTCTACAAGCATAAATTGCACATATCCTTTCTCAACCACCTATTACACTTTTGAAGGTCCTGGAGCACCAGTACAATGGAATTGTCCACAAAATGACCCCATTTTGGAAAGCACACACCCCAACGTATAATCTATGAAGCATTATGAGTCTTTTGAACGGTTCATTTTTTTCCAGAAGGTTTTGAAAAATGTGGAGAAAAAATGAAAATGCATTTTTTTTTTTTACACAAAGTTGTCCATTTATAAGATATTTCTAACGCATAGCATATACATAGCAAAAATTACACCCCAAAATGCATTCCGCTACTCCTCCTGAGTATGGCGATACCACATGTTTGAGACTTTTACACAGCCTGGCCACATACAGAGGCCCAACATCCAAGTAGCACCTCCAGGCATTCTAGCAGCATTAATTGCACATATCATTTTCTGACTACCGATCACATTTTTGAAGGCCCTGGAGCACCAGGACAATGAAATTGTTCACAAAATGACCCCATTTTGGAAAGCACCCACCCCAACGTATAATCTATGAGGCATAATAAGCCTTTTGAACGGTTCATTTTTTTTCCAGAAGGTTTTGGAAAATATTAAAATGCATTTTTTTTACACAAAGTTGTCCATTTATAAGAGATTTCTAACACATAGCATGTACATAGCAAAAATGACACCCCAAAATGAATTCTGCTACTCCTCCTGAGTATGGTGATACCACATGTTTGAGACTTTTATACAGCCTGGCCACATACAGGGGCCCAACATCCAAGTAGCACCTCCAGGCATTCTAGCAGCATTAATTGCACATATCATTTTCTGACTACCGATCACATTTTTGAAGGCCCTTCATATATCTAACACATAGCAGGTGCATACCAAATAACAAAAGATTACCTGTGGTTTTAGAAGTGCAGTGGTCCACAGATGAGAGCATCGGTCCAGGCAGCAGGCAGCAAAAGCAATCATCCAGGCAGCAGGCAGGAATACTGTCCATAGTTCGTACCGGCAGAGATACTGTCAGCACAGCCAAAGCACAGGTCCAGGTAGCAGGCAGAGGTGTCCCGGCAGAAATACTGTCCAAAGTCAGTAGAGGCAGCAGGCAGGCAGGTCAACACAGCCAAAGTATTGGTCCAAGCAGCAGGAAGAAAGATGGTCCATAATGTCATGGGTCATTACAGGCAGTAATATGGTCAGCACAGCCAAAGTATTGGTCCAGGCAGCAGGAAGGACCATCAAGCTTTGGGCCAGGGGGACAGGGGTAGAGGCTTCTCCCACCCAAATCACTTTGAAGCCTCCGGGCAACCAGACCCTATTCTTGGAGCACAGAAAAACGAAAAACTGGTTTTCTCTACTCAGAACGCTATTCTGAAGCCCCTCACATATGTGAGACCCCTGTGTACTAAAAGTAGATGGCCAAAAGATCAGTCCAAGTGGCAGGCAAAAACATGGTCGATTAACAGGCCAAGGTCGGTACACGTGGAAGTCAGAAACGTGGTTTAAAAATCGGCAGGCAGAGGCATCGTCGGTAAACAGGCTGAGGTTGGTGCACGTGGAGGTCAGAAACGTGGTTTAAATCGGCAGGCAGAGGCATCGTCGGTAAACAGGCTGAGGTTGGTGCACGTGGAGGTCAGAAACGTGGTTTAAATCGGCAGGCAGAGGCATCGTCGGTAAACAGGCTGAGGTTGGTGCACGTGGAGGTCAGAAACGTGGTTTAAATCGGCAAGCAAAGACATAGTCGGTAAACAGGCCAGGGTCAGTTAATTAACATGGAAGGTAGTTCGTAACATGGTAGCAGGCAAATGGGAAAATGGCAGTCTGTTAATAATAAGGGGAACTAATGGATGTATGATAATTTTTGAAGCAATTTCCGATGCACAGGCCAGGTTGGGAGGGACAATCGGGACAATAATAGGTGGTGTCTCTTCTTACTCCTCCTCTGCTGCATACACGGCATTTCTTTTGGCATCTTCTTCCAGATTCTGTGGGGGGGGGGGGGGGTGCTAAAGGGATAGTGTCGCTCGTGAAGCCGACTCACACTATCAGAGCGAATGCTTCCTGGGGCGGGATCTTGTTGGTAAATGAGGGCATCGATGATATCTTCGATATAATGGAGGTAGGGGAGTTGTTGATTTTGAGTTGCTTTTTGGTAGCAGACAAACAAATTAAAAAGGGCCATGTGAAACAGGTGAAACGCAACTTTCTTGTGCCAATAATGGGACTTTCTGGTTGATAAGTAGGGCTGTAGCATCTGGTCGTTTAAATCCACCCCCCCCCATGTACAAATTGTAGTCGTGGACACATTCGGGCTTTACAATGGGGCCGTGTCTTCTTTGGATCTCCACCACGGTGTCATTGTGGATTGTAGAGAGGATGTGGACATCTTTCTTGTCCCTCCACTTCATGGCCAACACCTCCTCGTTCCTCATTAATGCCGATTCTCCAGGTCGCAATTTTTTGGTCAATAAATTTTGTGGGAATCCCTTCCGTTTTTTTTTTTTTTTAAGGTACCGCAGGCCGGGGTTTGCTTACTGTAAAGGTGGCGAAAAAGGGGCAGGCTGGTATAGTAATTGTCAACATATAAATGGTAACCTTTTCCGAACAGGGGGTATGCCAACTCCCAGACAATTTTCCCACTGGTTCCAATATATGTGGGGCAATCACGGGGCTGGAGCTGAGAGTCTTTGCCTTCGTAGATCCTGAATGTGAAGACGTATCCAGTGGCTCGATCACATAATTTATTTAATTTTAACCCATACCTGGCTCTCTTGCTTGGTATATACTGCTTGAACTGCAGTCGGCCAGTGAAATGTACGAGGGACTCCAGGGCCGATCCTAGGGTCCCAGGCGCCTGGGTGCAGAAATATTTTTGGCGCCCCCACATGGGCGTGGTTATATTATTAACTCCTCCCCTTTACAGATGTTTCTATGGCAACAACTTCACCTCTCTTATTGTCAAAGCAAAGTGGTGGGGCTTACAGATACTTAGTCAACGGCTTTGACAAATCAAAATAAATGTTTTATTTATTGACAATTTTGTGTCAAGTGCATGTAAATCAAATAGTGTAGCAAAAAACAAAACTTGAAATATTAATATGAACTGAGCAATATAAAAATTTTGAACAGAAAATGAGGTAGCAGAAAATCTATAACAACAGATGCAAAATATGCAAGATAGATTGATTCTGTACTTTACATTTTCAATAAATACAATTGCTAAAGTGCAAATAAGATTCATGCATACAATCACAAAACAGTGCAAATATCAATTAAATAAAGTTAAAGTGTCTGGCTTCCCATCCTCCTCCTTAGCAACCAGCTATATACAGTGTGTTTAAATAGAAAAAAATACGCAAAATGCATGAAAACTGCATGCAAAAACTAGGGTTTAAAAACAAAAAGAGAGAGATAAGGGGGCTCAGTGAAAAGAACCTATTATTGATCAATAATTAAATTAGTATAATTACACCTGCCTAAAATGGATAATGCAGGGTCGCCAGACCAATATTGAGGAGATCTTTTTACAAACACCTAGCCCTAATTTGGATCTGGAAAGGGGGTTCAAACAACTCCAGTATGACATGGAAAAACAGATACGTCTCTGGTGGGACATAGCATCATTTGAGATGTACATCGGGAGGAATCTCACCCCTAGGAGGTTGAGGTGGGATGTGCATCCAAATGATGGCGTAGAAGATTTAACCCTTGTGGATGATTGGTTTCAATTCTTCAACGCATGTGAACAAAAACTTATGCAATTAATGATACGGAAACGACGAGCAAAAAATATTTTAGTGGAAGCCAATATAGCCGACCTGAAAGAGAAAATGGGAACTAAAGAATATTTGGATAAGGCCCAAGGGTTACAGACCCATCTATCCAAGTATGACGGGGACATTAAACAGAAAAAATTGAAAAAATATCAGAGAGATGTTAAAGATTATGAGGAGAACAAGGTGTATAAATGGCAGGTCGATTTTGATCCTTCCAGTTTAAACGAATCCCCTGTGGATAGGGATTTAGAAGTTCACAATGTTGTCACTCAACTAGCTAATAAATTTAAAAACAAAGTACATACCCCTATTAAAACTAAAACTCCATCTAAAAATAAGGGGCAAGCTAGTTCCAATGGGAGGGGGTTTCCACAACCCCCCCCACCTCGCATTACGGAGGGGGCTATTCCCAGTCTAATGGTTATTATCCAGCTCCATACATGGTACCCACGTATAATAAGTATGGCCCTCTAGATGATGGATCTGCTGACTATAATCACCATTATTACAACCAGGGACCCAATCATTATGCCCCTAGACCACCTAGGGGTCAGTTTAGAGGAAATTACAGAGGAAGACCGGTTCAACTTCAGAATAATTACCCACAGGGGGGGGGGAATGGAGAGGATGGAAAGAGCCCTACAAAATTCCAACCAATACTCCACAATACCCCAAAGAACAATTAGAAAAAGAGGTAAAAGAGGGGGAACCAGAAAGAAAAAGGCCACGAGACAATTAAATGGAGGTATTTTCAATTTTACAGGAATTGATTTCTCGGAGGCGGAGTTAAAGGTTCTATCACAGGGTTTGAAATTCGCACCTGATAAGAAAATAAATAAATTTGATCTTTTTATTGATATTGAAAAGTATGTTAGAAAACTTAACATTAAAAAACATTTTGCATCCCAATTACCCACTACTCCCTTGGTGGGAGAAGGTAGTATCTACTTACCGTATTTATCGGCGTATAACACGCACCCCAAGTTTAGGAGGGAATTTTAAGGAAAAAAACTTTTAGGAGGGAAATTCAAGGAAAAAAAAAAACTTACATTTAAATGCAGCATGCAGCCTTGCCCAGTGTCCATCTGCAGCCTTGCCCAGTGTCCATCTGTCCATCTGCAGCCTTGCCCAGTGTCCATCTGTCCATCTGCAGCCTTGCCCAGTGTCCATCTGTCCATCTGCAGCCGTGCCCAGTGTCCATCTGTCCATCTGCAGCCGTGCCCAGTGTCCATCTGTCCATCTGCAGCCGTGCCCAGTGTCCATCTGTCCATCTGCAGCCGTGCCCAGTGTCCATCTGTCCATCTGCAGCCGTGCCCAGTGTCCATCTGTCCATCTGCAGCCGTGCCCAGTGTCCATCTGTCCATCTGCAGCCGTGCCCAGTGTCCATCTGTCCATCTGCAGCCTTGCCCAGTGTCCATCTGTCCATCTGCAGCCTTGCCCAGTGCCTTTGCGATCGTGTCAGTCCCGGCGTTTTTTAAAATTTGGCGCCGATTTCTGTGGAGAGGAGCGAGCGGGGCCGAGTGTACTTCGGCTAGACTCGGCTCCTCTCGCAGTCCCGCCCATCTCCACTGACTGCGCCGCTGACTGAGAAAGCCGAGTGTACTTCGGCTAGACTCGGCTCTGCTCACAGTCACAGGCAGGACTGCGAGAGGAGCCGAGACTAGCCGAAGTACACTCGGCTTTCTCTATGTCAGCGGCGCAGTCAGAGATGGGCAGGACTGCGAGAGGAGCCGAGTAAAGCCGATTGTACTTCGGCTCCGCTCGCTCCTCTCGCTCGTTTTCAGCAGGGGAATTCGACGGAGTATCGGCGTATAACACGCACCCACGATTTCCCCCTGATTTTAAGGGGAAAAAAGTGCGTGTTATACGCCGATAAATACGGTACATAGTGGATTAAAAAAGAATTCCATATTTAATCCTTAGAAAGGCTCACATCATCATGTGGAGGTTTTCAAGCATATGGTGCAAGATGACATTAGAGACCTAGAAATTCAGCAGGGTAGACATAACAAATTATTGATGGAGGGAATTAGATCACTTGAGAAAAATAAAGACATTGTCATCCACCCCGCGGATAAGGGGTTGGGGTAGTGGTACTTCCCATACAAAAATATCACGATGAAATTGATCGCCTATTCGGAGATCAAAGTACTTATAAACTTCTCCCAGGTGACCCTTTGAGAAGATTAAAGGAAGAATTGTTGGAATGGGTGACGGAGGGAGCTGATAGAAACATACTGAACATAAAAGAAGCCCATTATCTTATACCCCGAGTGCCCCGGACGCCGGTGTTATATATATTACCGAAAGTCCATAAAAACATAGATAATCCCCCTGGGCGACCAATTGTTAGTGGTATTGGGTCCCTCTACTCCAGGGTGGGAGAATACTTGGACATATATTTACTGCCCTTGGTCACACAAGGGAAGTCCTATCTCAAAGACAGTAGAGAATTGATCAAACTACTGTCTTCCATAGAAGTCACCCAGGAGACCTTGATGGTTACTATAGATGTAGAATCTCTCTACACCAATATCCAGCAGGGAGATGCTTCTGTGGCGGTCAAATTGGCCCTCAGAGAGCATTCCAGTTTATCTGGGGACCAAGTTGAATTTTTGGGAGAAGGATTACAATTAGCAATGGGTAACATCTATTTTTGGGCACGGGGCAGGTTTTACAATCAGATAAAAGGTGTGGCAATGGGGGCTCGTTATGCCCCCAGTGTGGCCAACCTTGTTCTAAATAAATGGGAAAATGAGTCCATCTACCTTGATATCTCCAAGTGTTTGATCTTTTATAAAGGATATATCGACGACATTATTCTGTTGTGGGAGGGGTCAGTTCCCTCGTTTGAAATGTTTTTGGGGGCCATGAATATCAATTATTATGGTCTCAAGTTTTCAGCAGAAATTAGTTTCACCTCCATCAACTATTTAGATTTAACATTAGTCAAAAAAGAGGGTCGAGTAGGCACAAAAACTCATTTCAAGATCACAGATAGGAATGGATTTGTGCCTACATCTAGTTGTCATCATCCTCAGTGGTTGGGGCAGTCCCTAAGGGGCAACTTATGCGCATTAGGCGCAATTGTGATCAAGTCTCAGATTTTGAAACGCAAGCTGCCACTCTCATCGAGAGGTTTAGGGAAAAGGGTTACCCCCAACACACACTTGAAAAAAACAAAAATGACGTTTTTTTGATTTCAAAGAAAAAGCCTCCCTTCTCAGGTGAATTAGCCTTCCTTTCAGGTTTCCATAGGCAATATAGGGATGTAGAAAAAAAACTTTAAAATTTTTTTGGCCCATTCTTCTCAAAGATAATGATTTGGCCATAATTTTACCTCCCAAACCGAAATGTATTTACAGGAGGGCACCAGTGTTGCGAAATATGATTGCGCCCAACATACCTGATCCCCCCAAGAAACCTTCCACCTTTCTGGATGGTTCCGGCTTTCACTATTGCACTCGGTGCAAATCTTGTCGGAAATCCAAAAGATATACAAAGAAAATTCGTAAATTTAGGTCCAACGTTACACATCAGGAATTTGAAATCAAACCCCTTATAACCTGTGACTCCAGGCATGTTACATATGTCCTGGAGTGTCCTTGCTCCCTTCAATATGTAGGTAGGACCACAAGGGAGCTAAAGGATAGGATAAATGAGCACGTAACAAACATCTTGAAAGGTTTTCCTAACCACAGCGTCTCACGTCACTTTGCCCAATATCATGATCAGGACCCTGGAAAAATGACTTTTTATGGGATTGACAGGGTAGTGGGACACTGGAGAGGAACAGATTTAAAGAAATCTATATCACAGAATGAGACCCAATGGTTATATTGACTTAGAACGATGCAGCCGTTTGGTTTAAATATTGATTTGAACTTGAATTGCTTTCTTACCAATGAATAAGGTCTCCCTCTATTAGGGCCCTTTATTATCCAATTTAGTCATATGAATTTTAGATTTTTTTAATATTCATTTTTAATCATTTATATAATCGGATTGTTTTATATAAATTATCATTACTGTATTGATTTTGATTATAAACGCCATCGTTATGTATAATGTGTATAATAGGGCTGTGCCTCTCTGCCGGGACAGAGGCTGTTTATGTATATATCCCCTGCCATATTCAAATTATGAGTGACATAAATATCGTACTCACAGCGTGACCTGTAGCGCTTCCTGATGACGGAACCCGAAACGTACGTCGAGGCGCAATACAGGTCACGCAACTGATATCACTTCCGGTCCCGCTGGCTGTTCGTTCCGACGAGGTGGAAGGCACGCCACTATCCACAGGTCTGGGACTGCCATTTGATCTACTCACGCCTTCACAGCCTCAGTGCCGGGTCGGGGCACTTACAAAGTAAGCGCTTTTTTGGCATTTTAAATTATTCTTTGCAATAAATGGTATCACACTATTTTTTGCCTCTCTTCTCCTAATTTGCATACCATCGGAGTCTCTATCCCAGTGTCCATCGCTGCCTGATTTGTGGACATCATTGCTTTGAGATCTAGCAAGTTGATACTTGCACAAAGCCTGCTTGACCTCTTTTTTTAGCTAAAAGGGTCAATTTGTTGGGGTAAGCTGCCATCATTACCACAGCACTATCGGGTGTTATTGTTTTTGGTGAAGGTGGATCCAAACAGTCACAGGAATTCATTTGATCACAAATATCATGTTTATTGAAGATTTATGACACACGCAGGAGAAATATATTCGTTGTTCACTATTGTTGTGGGACGTTTTTGTGTTGGACTTTGATGCACATTTTTAAATTTTTTGATTGCATTTTTTCAGTTTGTTTGGGAATTATTGTTTTTATTGATTTTTGATTGTTTGTGATTATTAATATTCACTTATCTATCGCATTATCCATTTTAGGCAGGTGTAATTATATTAATTTAATTATTGATCAATAATAGGTTATTTTCACTGAGCGCCCTTATCTCTCACTTTTTTCACATTGTTTTCAGCTATCACTGAAATTTTAGGCGCAGCTCTTTTATATATTCACTAGGTGGCGCAAGTTTTTTTCTATTATCTCTTAAAAACAAAAAGCACTGCAAAACGTGCATGAAAAAAACGCATCAAGCACAGAAGCCTAGATGTAAATCTAGCCTTATGCCCCATACACACGATCGTTTTTCATGCCGTTAAAAATGCCATTTTAAAAAATGGCCATTAAAAATGATCGTGTGTAGGCTCCAGAGCATTTTTAATGACGTGAAAAACGGCCATTAAAAATTCCGGACATGCTCTCTTTTTTCACGTCGTTTTTCATGTCGTTTTTTTTTTAACGACGTGAAAAACGATAGTGTGTATGCTTTCACGACGTGAAAAAAAACGCGCATGCTCAGAATCAAGTATGAGACGGGAGCGCTCGTTCTGGTAAAACTAGCGTTCGTAATGGAGATAGCACATTCATTACACAGTAACGGACTGAAAAGCGCGAATCGTCGCTCAACAAACTTTACTAACATGAAGGGTGGCGCCATTCGAACGGAACTTCCCCTTTATAGTGCAGTCGTACGTGTTGAACGTCACTGCGCTTTGCTTGATCGTTTTTTTTAATGATAGTGTGTACGCAAGGCAGGCTTGAGAGGAAACATGAAAAAAAACGAGGAGAAAAACGTTGGTTTAAAAAATGACATTAAAAACGATCGTGTGTACGGGGCATTAGAGTGCACTAATTAAGCCCAAATAACGTTGACTTGTTCAAGTAGGTCTTTCCTGACATTTTCTTAGTCGCATCCTACAGCAAAAGCCATGGTCCGCATAGAGTTTCCAAAGCATCAGATGGATCTCACTGTTAGAAGGTATCAGTCAGAAGAAGGGTACAAAAGAATTTCCAAGGCATTACATATACCATGGAACACAGTGAAGACAGTCATCATCAAGTTGATAAAATATGACACAACAGTGACATTACCAAGAACTGGACGTTCCTAAAAAATTGATGAAAAGATGAGAAGAAACTGGTCAGGGAGGTTGCCAAGAGGCCTACAGCAACATTAAAGGAGCTGCAGGAATATCTGGCAAGTGCTGGCTGTAAGGTATATGTGACAACAATCTCCCATATTCTTCATATGCCTGAGCTATGGGGTAGAGTGGCAAGCCTTTTCTTAAGAAAAACATCCAAGCCCAGCTAAATATTGCAAAAAGACATCTGCAGTCTCCCAAAAAATGTTGGTACATTATCTTCTAGTTGTGAGACACTAGGGAAGGATGCAGTGTGTACACATTGATTATTTAATCAAACAAAACGAACTCTCCGAGCCTTGGCAACAGCAAAATTTCTAATGACATCATGTATATCCAAGTCTTCGCAGAAGGTTTTTTCAATGGATATAATGGATAAGTTGGTAAGTCTTGCCTGGGACATCGTGGATCGGTGATAATTTTTTATCAGCTTTAGTTTAGAAAATGAACGTTCCCCAGCAGCTACACTTACAGGAAGTGTCATCAATATTCTCAGTGAAACAGAAAGGTTTGGAAATGTGTTGGTCAAGTTATTCTCCACTAGATACTGCAAGATGTTGGTGACTGTCATCTCCTGGGTTAGAAAAGGTCTAATGGTGTCCAGTTCATCACAAAGATCTATTCCATTAATGTCAGAGTGGGATAACTGGCTGTCAGTTAATTTGTTTTGCAGATCCATGGAACACTTCAATATATCCTTTTTGTCCATTCCAAGTTTTGGGATATCGTATAAAAATGCAAATGTGTCACAGTGGCTCTGAAGTAACGTGAATCTCTCATTTATGGACTGGATGGACGTGTCCAAAACGGCAAAGAAAAAATTCACTTTAAAATATTGTGTAGGGTCTGCAAGAGACTCATCTTCATGTTCATAGTCAAAAATCTTCTTTCCGTCGAGGTCTAATTGTAAAGGCATCAGGAAATTTTGCTTCACAATCAAGCTTTTCAGCTATTTCTTTGGCATCAACTAGCACATTCTCAAAGCCTTCATCAGTCCTGTATTCCACCAAGTGCTTGATCAACTTTTCCAGTTCCTGTACACAGCCTGATAGGTTTAATGTTGTTTGCTGCAGTATTTTGCTGGTTACGTTCACCTTTGATAATAATTCATACCAAATGACAATGGAACAGATGAATTTGAATGATTTAATTTTCGTTGCCAAGGATTGAGCCTGATGTTTAGTGTTAATGTCCCTGTTGTCATCATCTGAGATGTCATATAGTGCATCAAATACCTCAGGTAGGAAATATCGCAAGGGTTTAATTGCTGCAACTCTGCTTTCCCATCTGGTATTGGAGAGTGGTTTTAAAGTTAGATTTGTAACGTGCTCCTTGAGTACTTGCCATCGTTGGGTGGATGAGACAAAGAACACAAAGTTCTTGAATGATGCCAAAAAAATCTATTGTCAGGTATGAAATCTTTGCAGCGTCATTCACAACCAAGTTGAGAGTATGTGCACTGCATGGAACAAAAAAGGCTCTTGGATTGATATTGAGTATTTTTTGCTGCAAACCATTATGTTTTCCTTTCATATTGGCGCCATTGTCATAGCCTTGGCCACGCATATTCTCAATTGCAATCCCATTGTTCTTTAAGTAGGCCAGTAAAAAGGATGTCAGTCCTTCAGATGTTGTATTGTCTACTGGGCAAAAATCCAGGAAGTGTTCTCGAATTTCAATTTTTTTTGCACTTTGATCTAGAACAACAAATCGGACAACAATACTAATCTGCTCCATGTGGCTCATATCAGGAGTACAATCCAGGATAATGGAGAAATATTTGGACTCATGTAGGCTTCTTATAATTTTTTCTCGTATTTTTGTTCCAACTATGGCAATTATCTCATTCTGAATCTTGTAACCGAGATAATGTGGCATTTGTGAATGCTGTGAAATGGAGCACTGAATTCTCTGAATGTGTTCAGATATGATGGGATCAAATTTCCCTATCATTTCAACCAATTTCAGGAAATTACCATTATTGTTTTGAAACAAATGGGTATCACAGCCACGAAGCGCCAGATTTTGTCCTGCTAAATATTGGATAATGTAGATTATTCGCTGTATGACAGAATACCAGCGCTTCTCTTCTTGTTTAATGATCTTTTGATTGATATGATCAATGGTTGTTCCCTTTTCCAGAGCTCTTGAAAGATCCATCCATTTCTTATAATTTGTGATATGGATTGTGTTTTTTTCATGTCGGCTTAAATGTCTTGACAGATGCTGCCAATCATTAAAGCCTTGTTTTGAGGCCAAAGCCATATTGTCAATGTTGAATATCCGGCAAGCAAAGCACTGGACTGAATTATTAGCTGTAGAATAGATCAACCAATTTCTTGGTATCTTCTCTCCATTGTCCAGTACTCTTTGGTAGTAAGAGATAGAAAAGCTCCTGTTGGAATCATCTTTTAGAAAAGTAAAAGCCTTTTCTTGAACAGGACCAATTTTTATCAAAGTTATTCTGTGTTGGTCATCTATATTTTCAGGCCAGAAAGCAGGATCACTTGAGATTCCACTTGATGATATTGATGGCTCTTCAAGTTCCATTTCAGTTTCATCATCCATATGAACAATAGACTCAGTGTCTGACTCAGAGGAAACATCAGATATATCTTCCTCTTTAATGTCATAATGCTCTAGAGGCTGCTGAAACAATGTAACCTGAAGTTACATCTCCAGTTGTTATTGGCTCAGTGCAACACTCAGGATCCACGGGGACCAGATCATCATCACATTCTGATTCTTCCAATTCTTTATTTGTTTCTCCTTCTCCACCATGTGAAATGTCTGTGAGACTGGACCTTAACTCTTTGCTTGATGTTGATGCATCTGTGCAAAGGGAATCTTGACCACTGCTTACCAAAGACTGTGGCTGTAAGAAGCTTGTGATAGAAGAAGTAATTTTTTTCAAAGCTTCTTCCTTTCTTTTTCGGCGTTGCAGGTTTTGATATCCTGATAACTTTGGTTTTTTGCTAGCCATCTAAGGTTGAAAGTAAATGGTACACTACACTGATCAGCCACAACATTAAAACCACTGACAGGTGAAGTGAATAGCATTGATTATATTATTACAATGACACCTGTCAAGGGGTGGGATATATTAGGCAACTACAATGGGGTCTAATTGGATCTGATGGGGGGGGGTCTCTCTACCAGAGGCCCTCTTTGTGTCCATTATATAGTCTGTTAGGGCCCCCACCAGGCCCCATTAGAGACTACAATGGGGTCTAATGGATCTTGGAGGGGGGCTCTCTAACAGAGGCCCTCTATGTGACCATTGGAGAGTCTCTGATAGAAAAAGTCCCCTCCAGGCCCCATGAAGACTACATTAGAGTGTCACTGAACAATAGTAAAAATAAACAATATATAAATTTATAGCACTTTGATGCCCAGGCCCAGCCCTAGAAAACTTCCCTTACCTTAAATAATAGGTGCTGGGTCTGACTGCTGGTCCTCCTGTCCCTCCCATCTCCACTACTACCTTTTGGCAGGGTCTGATTGACAACCTTTGGCCCAGGGGGCATATATTACCCAGAGGCCCATGGTGGAGCAACTCGGCCACCCTCCCCCTCTTCTCTGCTTCCTCCCGACCCCCACCTGCCACTTTCAACATCCATGTAAAAGAACAAAGCGTGGTCATTATGTGCATGTGACAACAATATCACACATTTTCCACAAATGTGGTTTGTATGGGAGGGTTGCAATAAAAGAACACTCCTCAAGAAAGACCACTTGCAATCACTTGAGCTTTGTCAAAACGCACCTTGAAGATTCTGAGGCCACATGGTAAAGGGTGTTATGGTCCAATGAGACTAAAATTTAATTTGGCCTCAATAGCAAACAATATGTCTGGCAGAAATCCAATACAGCTCACTATCCAAATAACACCATTCCTATAGTAAACCATGGAGGTGGTAATATCCTGGTATGGGGGTGTTTCTCTGCAGTGGAAAATCTGCTGCCCACTGTCAGAAGGTTGTCAATGGAAAGAAGGTTTACCTTCCAACATTACAATGGCCCAAAGCACACAGCAACAATGAGCACATAGTGGTTGAAGGAGAAAAAGGTGAGTGCCCTTGCATGGCCTAGTCAGAGCTCAGACTTAAACACCATTGAAAATCTGTGGAATGGCTTGAAGACTGCAGTCCACAAACGGTCAGCATCAAATGTAACTGAACTTGAGCATTTCTTGCAGTGGAATAACGTCCTTACAGGATGTCTCCAATTTACAAGCCGACCTCAATGCTCTGTTTTATTGGGCAACTATGTGGCAAAATGAGGTTTAATGTTGATAAATGTACAGTAATGCACTTGAGTCTAAGAATATGCATCATACATACTAGGAGGAGATCAGCTGGGGGATCAATGGTGGTAAAGGATCTGGTATATCATAAGCTCAATAATAGCATGCGTTGCAGGGTGGATTTGATTTAAATCACTAGTAAAAAGGCTTGATTTAAATAAACTCGATTTAAATCATAATTTTTAAAGAGCAACTGTCATCTCTGTCCCGCAGTGGCTCCTCCTCTGACCCGCTGTTGACTCACCAACAGTTCCATTTACTTTAATGGGACGGATGGTGATGTGGCAGTGACACAACAAGGTGAGGGACGTGGCGGCAGCAGGTGAGTGGATGCCCGCTAACAGGCGCTGCCATGATGGATCTGAAATGACAGGTGCTCGTTTAATGAAAGGAATTATTCTTGTTGGTAGTTAGAATCTTTAATATTTGCAAACAAAATGAAGGTTTCCTATTTTGAATAATAAGCTGTCAGGTTAGTAAAACAGCGATATCAGAACTCATACATTTTTTAGTGTACATTGCAAAACAATGGGATAAAGGAATATTCCTGAACTTTGTTTTATCTCCTGGTTACTGTGAAATTGTGTGGATGCATCAATGCAGTGCATGTCATCTCAGGTTGCAGAGCTTGGATTTATTGAGCCTTGGTTCACACATATGCAAACACAGACTTTGCATGTGATTCTCACCGCATTGATGGTGCGGATCACATGCACTGTCTGTGCAATGCAAATTCAGCCATACAGTTGTATGGCTAAACTCGCATTGGATTTGCACAAAAAAAAGGTGCAGGGACTTTATTTTTCCCACACTGAAATTGGATCGCATGGGTGTTCACATTCCTGTGCAAATTCACAGTTCACACTGCGATCTGTGAACCGATCTGGGGGTGTCATTAACATTGTATTGACACCCGCATCGGTTTGCAGAGGGCAGTGTGAACTGCCCTCTGGGGGAAAGATGTGATGAGGGAACCGTCACTGCAATTGCGCTGGTTCCCGCATCGCTATAGTGTGAACCCGGGCTAAATGAGTTTACCAAAACTTTAAATATTGCAGACTATACAGCCTCGTGCTACATAACTAAGCTCCATTTTATACCGAATAAACTAAATTATTAATGTATCTTACATAGAAAACTATCTTTAGATCGATTTTTACTCCAATAGCATTTTATTAAAATAAATTTGATAAAAAAATAAAATAAAAAATTTGATTTAAATAAAAAAAAATAAAAAATAAAAAATCAGATTTTTTTTCCAATTTATTGATTTATATCCACCCTGATGCAACGCCAAGCAGCGGTTTCCAAATCAGGCAAAATCCTTTTTTGTATTAGGCCCCCGGCTAGATCATAGTGTATTTGCGTCCTGCATACTGCAGCTGTGAGAACAGGTGAGTGAATGGTCTCACAGCCGCAGCGTGCCCCGTTTCAGTATTACTGACGGCCACACTATCCATATAAAATTACACATACGCGGTACTCAGTGTTGCCAACCCCTACAACTTTTTTAAAACCTAGAAAATGCACTGACAAGCTGCAATTTTTACTTACATAAAATTTGACAGAAAGTATTCAAAATGATTGACATGTAAACAATATGTAAACTGTTTATAGTAAACATTAGCAATACCTACA
Organism: Rana muscosa; assembly: GCA_029206835.1. Taxonomy (NCBI): domain Eukaryota; kingdom Metazoa; phylum Chordata; class Amphibia; order Anura; family Ranidae; genus Rana; species Rana muscosa. Next base: position 171,567,252 of record CM055128.1, on the reverse strand, counting down.
ATTGAAAAGTCAGCTTGATAAAAAGTGGAGTGTGACTAAAATTATAAAAAACGTAGTAAAAATGGGTGGGGAAGGAAAACACATGCAAAGATTCATATAGCACAATGTGGAAAAGCGTTATTATAATCAGAACCAGGGCCTAGTCGCTTTATGCACCGTTGATCCCCGCTGAGCCGGCGGATGACTGGGCGGTCCCCGCACACTGTGCAGGGACCGCCCTGTCAGAGCGCCGCTCTCCCCTATGGGGGATCGGATGACGACGGTCCGTCTGTCCGTGTTCATCCGATCCGCTCCGCCGACGGAAGGAAAAATAGGATTTTCCTCCGTCACACTTTGGCGGATCGGAGCGGGTCGGGTGTCAGCAGAAATGTCACGCTGACATCCGTGGCTCCATAGGAGGACATGGAGCATCCGTTCAGGTCCGCCTAAAAAAACTGACAGGCAGACCTGAACGGACTGTCCGTGTGAAAGAGGCCTTACTGTACCACAACTGACAGCCTCACACATACGCCTAGGGCTAGAGGATCCTTTTTTAAAACATTTTAATTTTCAATAACATTTGCACAGAATGATATCACTTTGTCTGAGCCTACCTTACAGAAGAACTTCGTTAAAATCAGTAACTGTTGAGAGAATGAACACTGTTCGGACTATGCAACATACAACATGGAGTATATAAACGAGAGTGTAGTACGTGATCTGACACTCAGGAGTGGGTCTGGGGAGTGCATGCGCGCACTGCGATTACACACAGTAGGAGATGATCTGCGGTAGGGTTGTCCCGATACCACTTTTTTAAGACCGAGTACAAGTACTGATACTTTTTTCCCCAAGTACTCGCCGATACCGATACTTTTTTTTAATCTCATGTGACAGTGGCACATGTCAGTAGTTTTTTTTTTACAATTTGCTTTTTTATTTTTTACAATTTTTATTTTTTACAATTTATTTTATTTGTTTTTTACAATGCTTTCGTTTTTTTAAGGGGGGCGGGGGGGGGCAGTGTCAGTGTGCTAGTGTGTTTTTTGTTCTAGTTTATTTTTATTTTTTTTACAATCCTTTTTTTTAATTATTTTTATTTTTTTATCAGCCCTGTTGTGGGGCTTTGGTGAGATATCAGGGGTCTTAACAGACCCCTGACATCTCCTATTCGACACAGGGAAAGGGACTAGGGACACAGATTCCCCAGTCCCTTTCTCAGCAGCCTCAGATGCGCTGATAATGAATGGAGAGAAGACAGCGGCTCCTCTCCATTCATAAACTGAAACATTGTAAACACAGTTTACGATGTTTCAGTTATGTGAATGGACAGAGTCAGTGATCACTGACTCTGTACATTCCGAACAGTAAGGAGCCGGATTTACCGGCTCCTACCTCCACTCTCCATCCTGACAGATCGAGGGGGAGGAGGAGAACGGAGGGGGAAGGCAGCATGGAGGGAGAGAGCAGCATGGAGGGAGAGAGCAGCATGGAGGGGGACACGGAGGGAGAGAGCAGCACAGAGGGAGGGAGACAGCAGCAGAACGGAGGGGGGCTGGAGGAGTATACGGGAACAGTCAGCGGTGATCGTGTGTGGGGGAGTTACAAGCACCAATCACCGCTGATTTCACTAAAGCAGCTGAAAGCCGTGCGGGGGGGGGGGGGGGGAGAGAAGTGGCGAAACGGCTGTCAGACTTTTAAATCTATACAGCGGTGATTGGTGCTTGTAACTCCCCCACCGCACTGATCACCGCTGACTGCACAAATATCGGGTGAAGCATCGGGAGCATTTGCCCGAGTACAAGTACTCGGGCAAATGCTCTGTATCGGTACCGATACCGATAATAGTATCGGTATCGGGACAACCCTAATCTGCGGGTACCGCAGACTTTATGTCCACCAGAAACCGCCGATTAGGCAGAGAGCCAAAATGGTGTTCTGCATATGTAAACAAGGCAGATCGCAATTCTGTCTGCACAAATACAGGTCAGTACATTAGTACAGTGACAGCGCATATTTTTAGCACTGATCACTGTATTAGTGTCATGCTTTACTGTCGTTTTAGCTGTGCTTTTCAGCTGTTAGCGGGGTGCTTTTAACCCCTAGCGGCCGAAAAAGGGTTAAAAGTGCCTGCAAAGCACCGCTGCCGAGGCACTTTGGTGGCGCTGCCCATGGATTTCAATGGCAGGGGTGCTTTAGGAGAGGTGTATACACCGCTCCTCAGTGATGGTGCGTCCATTAAGGACACGCGGGCGCCGCCCCCTCTTTCCAGGCACCTACTCTGTGTAGTATGGATAGATTTATGCATTGCATGAATCTATCCATGGCCGCTGTAGCCAACAACTATTTAGGTGTCCGGCCCCTTTTCGGACACCGGGCACATGAATTACAGAGGCGGGGGGTGTTTTTGAAGCACCTAATTAGAGCCATAGGCCTCGTACACACCACCGATTTTCTCGGCAAGAACCAGCAAGAAACTTGCTGGCAGAGATGTCTTGCCGAGTAAATCGGTCGTGTGTACGCGGCTATCGGGTTTCTCGTCGAGAAAACCGACAAGTAACCTCGACGAGAAAATAGAGAACCTGCTCTCTATTTTCTCGTCGAGATTCTCGTCGGCATGTTTCTCGACGAGAAAAGTGAGTGTGTGTACACTTACCTGTCCTCTCGGAAGCCCGCGCATGTTCAAAATGAATTTGACGCATGCGCGGTAGCTTCCTAGGCATAGGTAGGGTATACCAAGATGGCGGTGACGGCATCGAATGTGACGAGCGCATGCTCGTAGTCGATGACGTCACCGCGTTCGCTCCATTCAAAGAACCGCGGGTTCTTTGAATCGAGCGTGTGTACACTCGGCCGGGACAAGTTTCTTGTCCAAGAATCTCGTCGAAAAAAACGACATGTTTTGTTCGACGAGAATCTGGGCCGTGTGTACAAGGCTATAGGCTCTAATAGGCTTCAAAAAAGGTGAACTGTGAGCGCAAAGCAGTTCACCCAGGTGTGTTAGAAAAGCAAATATGAATATTGGCTTTCCTAACACTGAACCACCTCTTAGCCAATCAGGTGCGCAGGTCTGATTGGCTGAAACGACAGGCGCTACAATTAGATGCCTATGGGGAGGAGGCGCACGGAAGACACAGAAGCCGCTGTCTGTAGCTGCGTTTGACAGGCACCATGGCTGCGATTAGGCACAGTAGCTGCGTTTAATGGGCACAGTGGGTGCGTTTGACAGGCACAGTGGCTGCGTTTTGACAGACACAGTGGCTGCGTTTTGATGGGCACAGTGGCTGCGTTTTGATGGGCACAGTGGCTGCGTTTTGATGGGCACAGTGGCTGCGTTTACATGGGCACAGTGGCTGCGTTTACATGGGCACAGTGGCTGCGATTTGATGGGCACAGTGGCTGCGTTTACATGGGCACAGTGGCTGCGATTTGACTGGCACAGTGGCTGCGTTTTGATGGGCACAGTGGCTGCGTTTTGACGGGCACAGTGGCTGCGTTTTGACGGGCACTGTGACTGCGGTTTGACGGGCACAGTGGCTGCGTTTTGACGGGCACAGTGGCTGCGGTTTGATGGGCACAGTGGCTGCGTTTACATGGGCACAGTGGCTGCGTTTTGATGGGCACAGTGGCTTCGATTTGATGGGCACAGTGGCTGCGTTTTGATGGGCACAGTGGCTGCGTTTACATGGGCACAGTGGCTGCGTTTTGACGGGCACAGTGGCTGCGTTTTGACGGGCACAGTGGCTGCGTTTTGACGGGCACAGTGGCTGCGTTTTGACGGGCACAGTGGCTGCGTTTGAGGGGCACAGTGGCTGGGTTTACATGGGCACAGTGGCTATGTTTTGACGGGCACTGTGGCTGCATTTGATGGGCACAGTGGCTGCGTTTGACGGGCACAGTGGCTGCGTTTTGATGGGCACAGTGGCTGCGTTTTGACGGGCACAGTGGCTGCGTTTTGACGGGCACAGTGGCTGCGTTTTGACGGGCACAGTGGCTGCGTTTTGATGGGCACAGTGGCTGCGTTTTGATGGGCACAGTGGCTGCGATTTGACGGGCACAGTGGCTGCGATTTGACTGGCACAGTGGCTGCGTTTTGATGGGCACAGTGGCTGCGTTTTGACGGGCACAGTGGCTGCGTTTTGACGGGCACAGTGGCTGCGTTTTGACGGGCACAGTGGCTGCGTTTTGACGGGCACAGTGGCTGCGTTTTGACGGGCACAGTGGCTGCGTTTTGACGGGCACAGTGGCTGCGTTTTGAGGGGCACAGTGGCTGCGTTTGAGGGGCACAGTGGCTGGGTTTACAGGGGCACAGTGGATGCGTTTTGACGGGCACAGTGGCTGCGTTTTGATGGGCACAGTGGCTGCGTTTTGACGGGCACAGTGGCTGCGATTTGACGGGCACAGTGGCTGCGTTTAATGGCACAGGAACAGACAGCAAATTACTTACAGGTCAGGATGGTGCAGTGCAGTCAGTACTAGTCTCCTCAGCACAGCTCCGAGTCCTCTCAGACTCTCACAGCAAGGCTGGCCTGGCAGGCAGGCAGTCCACAGTCGGCAGAGGTAGGCTGAGGGCGGCTCAGACAGACAGACTCACTCTATAGTGAATACTCCGCTCGGCGCTCGCTCCCTGTCCGCTCCCTCTGAGCCACGCTGTCTGAAGATGGCAGAGGCAGAGGTGGGTGGAGCCGAGCGGAGCTAAATTTCCAGCCGCAGAGGTGGCGCGCTGTGAATGCTGGGGTGGCCGCGGCCTGTGTGTGACCGTGACGTCACTGGTTGCTAGGTAGATAGATTCTAGCAGCAATGAGCAAGCAGTAGCTTCGGCGCCGGCGGAACGGCGGCTCGGCGGCCCAGCGCCCCTTCTCTGCGGCAGCTAACAGCCGCTTGGGTGTGGGGCACCCCCTGCACCCTAGGTAGGATCGGCCCTGGAGGTGTCTTTCTATCATCATGATCTTCTTAACTGATGCGGATCAAGTCTGGCACTGGTGTTTTTTATTATAAGGAATTTTTTCACTTTATTGGCTGTTTCACCAGGATAGACTGTTTTCACATATTTATTTTTATATACTTTTTTTTCTCATGGACTGAGCATATCAACACGTTTATTTATTTGCACTGGTTGAATTTGGATATCATTATCAATGTGGTTTATTAATTTTTTTCCATATTGTCTTTATATAGATATATGTTACATTTGATATATATTGTCACGTTGAGCGCAACTTTTCTTTTTTCCATTGTCTATTTGGTGTTGTAGAACACTTCTTGTTGCCGCTTATATTAGTTTTTTGAATAGCGCAGTATACCCCTTTGCCATCGCCTGTATATGAACCTAGGCTGGTTGGTCATTATTTCCCCCAAATGTCTATCCCTGCACAATATGTGCCAATGCTTCTTATAGATATCTTCTATATCTTTATACTGGCAGTGGTAGTTGGATATAAAACCCAGTTGGTGTTTATTATTAGGTGCCTGGACATCAGATTTCTTCTTAAGGCATGATTCTCTTGGGATTTCTGATACTCCCTGAATGATTATATCCAGAGATTCCTCCGTATAACCCTTCTGCACAAATTTAGTCTTAAAGCCTCGTACACACGACCGATTTTCTCGTCCAAAACCGTCAAGAAAAGTGCCGCGAGAGCTTTTTTGTCGAGAAAAACGTTCGTGTGTATGGTTTTACGACGAGAAAATTGCCGAGAATCTCGACGAGAAAATAGAGAACCTGCTCTCTATTTTCTCGTCAGGATTCCAGATTTCCTCGTCGTGTTTCTCGTCGGCCTGTTTTGTGACGAGAAAATGGTTCGTGTGTATGCTTTTACGACTCTTCCAAAAGCGCGCATGCTCACAAGCAACTATGAGACGGGAGCGCATCTTCTGGTAAAACAAGCCTTCGTAATGGAGAGAGCACATTCGTCACGCTCCCAATTTTTGCACCGTTTAAATGTTCTGCATTGAAATCTTCGTTAGAATGTTACATTAATCAAAACGAGTGACCTTCTTTTGCTGCTGATATTCACACAGAGTTATGACTATTTTTTTTTAACCTTTTTCATGCTGCTCTTAAGAAGATTTATGTGTATTATATCGTGCAAGTTTTTAGGAATAATTTAAATGGTTATATTTTTCAAAATGATGTTAATTATAATTTCGCAATGTTTTGATAGTGATCTCCCATTTAATTTTGGAATCTATATTAGTTAAATTTTCCACCATGTTTTTTTGCAAATCAGATTTAGTTATTCTTTTGGGGGGTTGTTATCTGTCCCTTTTTTTGTCAGTCAAATGTATCTGCTTACTCCAAAGCTAGATTTTTAATTTTTACAAATACACATAGTCAAGTATGAACTTAAACAAAAATTACATTTATTCATGTTTCGAAATAAAATAAAGAGAAGGCAGCGCTGGAGAACCTGCTGCCATTTGTGCATCCCAGGGACCCCAGAGCACACAGCAACCCTGTGTGCACCCTAAAATTGGGAGCTTGAGAAAGCCAACATTTCTGAACACAATCTGATGCTGGCCTCCCAGAGGTCAGGAACAGCAGCAGGTGATATATATGTCCCAAGTGTGTGGTACTACAACAGGCTGCCTTCTGTCCGACCACAATGAAGCAAGGCCATCACTTCCTCTTCTTCCTGACAACCTTCCCTGCAGCCTTCCTTCTTCATTTGGCTGGAGGCTGGGCCACTGGAGGGGTACTCCTGTCAGGAGGAGGAGGAGGAGGAGGAGGAGGAGATGTAGCAGAAAGGGGTGGGGCAGAAGAAGAAGGTGGAGGTGTAGCAGAAGGGGGTGGGGCAAAAGAAGAAGGTGGAGGTGTAGCAGAAGGGGGTGGGGCAGAAGAAGAAGGTGGAGGTGTAGCAGAAGGGGGTGGGGCAGAAGAAGAAGGTGGAGGTGTAGCAGAAGGGGGTGGGGCAGGTGTAGCAGAAGGGGGTGGGGCAGAAGAAGGGGGAGGTGTAGCAGAAGGGGGTGGGGCAGAAGAAGGAGGTGTAGCAGAGGGGGGTGGGGCAGAAGAAGAAGGGGGAGGTGGAGGTTGAGGTTGGGTCAGTTGTGCCACCTCACATATGGCGGTATTGGGGGTAATTTTCTCCATCACCCCCTTGTTGAGCAAGGTGATGAGCAGGGGCTCGCATAGGAGGCGTTGCTCCATGCTCATCACCTTGAACTTAGCCTCCACTAGGCCGGCAATGGCCTCTTCAGGGGATGTGGGCTCCTGGAGGGTGGCATGGGCCACACGAATAAGGGCCATTGCTGCCTTACTCGTGCTCCTGTCCCTCCTGCCTCTTTTGGGAAGCCGGATGGGAGGCACCTGGGATCTGGTGCTTCTCCTTTGCCCTGCCACCTCCTGGCTGCCACTGGGCCCTGCCACCTCCTGGCTGCCACTGGGCCCTGCCACCTCCTGGCTGCCACTGGGCCCTGCCACCTCCTGCCTGACAGTTTCCAGACCCTCCTCCTGGCTGATTTCATCCTGTGTATGAAAAAGGGACATAGTTTAATATGTTGGTTTAATCTTTGCATCAAACTTTGTAATCCTGATTGAAGCAATTAGAATGTAAATCCATAAATCCTTGCTTTAAATTTACCACTACATCAGTTAGACTATTTAGCACCCAATTAAGTGCAGACTAATGTCTACAGATCTTGATTTCACTTGTGGAATCCAAAATATTTTATGTTTGTCATCTTGACATATTTGTCAAACATTATGTTTATCCCAATACATTTTCACTTAATACTATACCTGGCTCCAGATGGCCAAATCAGGATCATCCAGGATGGCTGCCTCCTCTTGCTCCAGAGAAGGCTCAGGTTGGCTGCAGGGAAGTCTGGGGGGAAGAGTGGAGAGTGATGGCCTTGTCTCAATGTGGTCATCCAGGAAGGACATCCTGTTGTAGTACCACAAAATCGGGACATAAACATCACCTGCTGCTGCTCCTGACCTCTTAGAAGCCAGCACCTTAGAGCATTCAGTCCTGTAGGTACCTCTTAAGCTGCCAATTTTAGTGTCCACTTGTTTTGCTGTGGCTGTGGGCACCTTGGTATGCACAAATGGGAGCAGCTTCTCCAGCGCTGCTTTTCTCACCCCTCTTTTTTTGTGGATGGGGTTTTTCGTCTCCCACAGAGCGGGCAGCTCCCTTACCCGGTCAATAAATTCCGCCAGGAAATCCTTGTCGCTTATAAAGACATTCATATTGTATCTGCAAGTTAAATAAATTATATATAACTAATGTGAGGCAAACAGTCTAACCTCCTTAACATCCTAGTCACCATATATATCCTCCAACATTCTCAAGACAGTATAGGCCAACAATTTGTACAAGTCACAAAATCACATACCTTCGTTCGCACGTCCGTCACTTGAACTCCTCTCTCCGCACACCGAAAGTACTATAGTCACATGTGCGTTTGCACACCACGCATGCGTCAAAATACGAACACGTCGCCCCGCCCATGACGTTCTAACTAACATCTTTTCCCCGCCCCTTCTCTTTCGGCGCGCAGACAGATATGGCGGAGTTACAGCAGGTGTCTGATAATTCCGCAACTAACGAGGAGGAGACAAGCCCGGAGACCGAGGAAACGTCACGATCAAGGAGGAGATTCAAGGCATCGAATATGTCTTTGGCGGAGATGGCGGACATCTTGCTCAAGTCTGATTATGATGCAAAGCATGGGCCGTATAGCAAACCAAATAGAAGGAAGGCCAAAATCCTCACTAAAGTCGTGAAGAGTCTGAAGGCGAATTTCGGGGTGAAACGCTCAAATGAGCAGCTCAGAAAGAGGTGGTCAGACCTCAAACTGAGGGAGCCAGAGCAGTTCAGGAGCATAAAGAGAATGCTCGCTAAAAGTAAGTAAAATGTAGACTTTTCTGCTATTAATCTTTTTCTAAACTTACATGTTGCTCTTTATTTTGGTTTCTCATATTGGACTCCCTTCCAAAATGTAATATTTTGAACTTGGTTGGGCACAGTAATCGTTCGTTACGTTACAGAGACATTGGTTCGGCCACTATCCGCGGTTTTGGCTTATTTTATAGCCACAAAAGTAATTAGACATCTGCCATTTTTGGTCAAATATTGTGGCGAAATTTTTAGGCTAGATGATGTGTTTGTAAAGAGAATGAAATGCAAACTTTTATCAGTGTAAAGGAGACGACACTCAGCAGCTGCTTCCACATCTGTACTTTGGAGCACTATAGTGCGGGCCACCAGACCCGCCTTTTTTGGGTGTCCCACACAGGTGCATCAGGGAATTTTTGTGGTGCCTCCATGTCAAATAAATTACATCCAAAAGGTGAATACTAAACATATTCTTGGTCATAAATAATGCATTCTTCTTAAAATTCCGCCCAAACACACACTTGTACCACACTTCCAAGCAATTTAGCCTGTTTTTATTTTAACATTGAGAATTACAGTGTGATAAATAGACCTTTTGTTTGATTCTCATAGGGGAGAGAAGACTGGGAGGAGAACACTCCAGGGAGCACATGCACCCCACAACTTCCAAGCAACCCCAAACTCCCAAAGACCCACAACCGAAAGATGTGCAGGAAGTTGAGGTGGAGGAAGGAGAAGTGCAGGAAGGAGAGGTGGATGACGTTGTGGATCTGGTCACCACAACAGGTCAGTATATGTCACCACAGCTTCAGGTAAGAGATGTAGGCCTGCAGAGTTATAATACCTTTTGTTTTTTGTTTTTAGGGGATATAAATGTTGTGAAGGATAGTACACGGTTCTCTGCTGACAGTGCCCTCCGCCTCATCCAGCAAGTGATGGAATGTAGCACGGAACTGGACCTAATTAAACAAAGAATCCATGTGATGGAACAAACATTTAAAGACATTCTCAATGTTTTGGGGAGAATTCAATAAGCCATCCAAACACATTTGTTTTTACATGTTTGTTATTGCACATTTTAGAATATTTTTGACAATCAAACCAGCCAAAAATTGAATCTGCACACAATGTGTCAACATGTGCTATCTGCCATCAGGGGATATCCATGTACGTCTTTTGGGGGTGCAACCTCTTCCTCGTATCTAAAGTCGGTGAACTGAGGAAGGGGTTGCACCCCCAAAACACGTCCATTGATCACCCCTGATGGCAGATAGCACATGTTGACAATAGGGATCAGGATTGTAAACTTCCTAGATGAAAAAAATCCCAAATGTGTGCATATTCAATTTTTGGCTGGGCAAGGGGTGGCAGGACCCCATATTAGGACGGGCACATAGAGACATAGTTTGTGTAAGTGAATGTCTCAGATTGCTCAGAGGTATCCAATGTTGTAATTTTTGGAATGCAACTGTTATTTTTGCATTTTCATAAGCAAAAAATTGCCGGTTTGTGGCCAGGCCAACCCAAAAAAAACAGAAAAAACTAAAAATGGTGTGAATGTGCACAGAGTAAAATATTTGACCACAAACAACGTGTAGCTTCTTTTTATAATACCCTCTAAGCTTATTTGGTTATTTTGTAAGGTTACATAGTGAAATGGTTGTTAGTTACTAAAGTAAAATACACTTGGCACTACAAATGCACTAAGACAAACTAGGAGACAGGAAAGAACAATTAAAGGTTTAAACAAGCTTTTTATTTGGATCCTTAGACATAGGCTGGCATAGGAATTGCCCCCCTACCCGTGAAATACTCCATGTATTTGTCACGGGCATTTTGGGAGGGCAAGCCAGGACGGGCAGATTCCAGGCCCGGCAGGGGATTTGCAGGGGAAAGTCCAGCCTCTGGCAAAACTGAGGCCATATAGGAATTAGATTTTTGGCTCAGAAAGTTGTGTAGCACACAGCAGCATAATACGACATAGTTTATTTTGTAGTCCGCCAAGTGTATGGAAGTCATAAAAAGGCGGAACCGGCTGGCCATTATGCCGAAGGCATTTTCAACAACTCTTTGGCCCCTGGCCAGCCGGTAATTGAACACCTCTTCTCTGGGGTCAGGATCCTCTGAGGAAATGGCCTCATAAGATGCCGTCCGAGTCCGAAGGCTTCATCAGCCAAAAAAACAAAAGGGGAGTCCTTCAATATTCCCTGCATCCGGTGGCAATGCAAGGTCGTCACTCTGGAGACGGAGGGCAAACTCTGTCTGGATGAAGGATCCCCCATCGGACATCCGGCCATTCTTCCCTACATCAACATAGAGGAATTCATACCGTGCTGACACCACCGCCATCAGCACAATGCTATGAAACCCCTTGTAATTGTAGTAGTAGGACCCAGAACGGGGTGGCGGCACGATGCAGACGTGCTTCCCGTCTATGGCACCACCGCAGTTTGGGAAGTCCCACCGCGTGGCAAACTCCGATGCCACAGTCTGCCATTCCTGTGGCGTGGAAGGAAGCTGTGGAGTGAAACAAGATGAAATAATATTAGAATACAAAAATCATACATTACAAGGAAAATCTCTAAAAAAACATTACAGGCCAACATCAAATTCTACGTTTATTAAGGTGTTTAAAATAAGTATAATGGAAGGCTCATTTATCATATTCATCACCCCCTCTGATGGGCCATTACTAAATTATTTTGGGGGGGGGGGGAGATGTGTTTGGCCACAGGATAGCATTGCAGTGGCGGTGCGTCCAGAGTGGGCGCTGGAGCACTGCCCCCTCTCTCCTGTGCCCATCACTCAGAACAATACATAGGTTCATGCGTTGCATGAACCTATGTATTGTCTATGCCGCCCACTATTCAGGTGGATGGCATCTTGTAAAGCGACCGACATATGAATAATTGCGGCATTTAGGGGGTTCAAATTGCATAGCAGAAACAGGTAGTAAAATAGTCTTGCACATTACAACCTGAGGGATGTAATTGGCTTCCTAAAAGTAAAATAGGGGGGGCGGGGGGGGCATTCCTTGGGGAAACACTGGCAGGCTGCTCTGCCAATCATGTTCACCAAGTCTGTTTAATGGTAACATGATTGGCTGATGCAACATCAAGGGAAGGAGAACACATCAAGGACAGAAGAAGGATGGCGCTGACCACAAGAAGGTAAGTGCAGGGCTGGGGGGAAACTGGCTGCATTAGAGGGGACTAAATGGCTGCATTGGAGGGAACAAAATGGCTGCATTGGAGGGGACAACTGGGGGCGTTTAATAGGCACCAGAGCAAAAAAGGAGGACGTTTATTTCCTAAATTGGGGTTTGAACCCCCAAACATTTGGAGCAACAGGCGCCCCTGCTGGAAAAGTTAGTGAAGGGAAATATTTATGGAGGAGAAAAAAGGGGCAATCTAAAGCTTCCAGCATGCATGGGGACAAAGGGGACATTCTCAGCATATTACAATCATGGTAATTAGGGAAGGATGAAAGAAATACAATACATTAGCATACATGTAATACATAAAATGTGATGTTAAGGGAGAAAACTTACCCTAATATAGTCCTCCTGCAGGACTTGTATAATGGCAGAACAGGTGTCTGGGATTATGAGGCCCAGAGCCTGGGGGGAGATGCCTGTGGTGAACTTCAAGTCCTGAAGACTTCTCCCTGTCGCCAGGTAACACAACGTGGCGATGAGCCTCTGCTCAGCACTGATGGCTTCCCGCATAACGGTGTCCTTCCTGGTAATATAGGGGGACACCAAAGCCAACAGTTCCTGAAAAACGGGGTCAGACATCCGCAGAAAATTCCTGTAGTCCTCAGGATTATTCTCGACGATCTCCCGCAGCAGAGGCATATGGCAGAATTGGTCCCGCTGGAGCAACCAATTCTTGGTCCATGAACTCCTCCTCACACCATTCATGGACTGGTCTTGGTCCAAAACAAGCAGACCAACACCAAGCGCACGCACAGCACAAACTCGACGACGAGAACGTCCAGGCGACATGGCTAAGAAACGGTCGTCTTATCAGAACAGAACACACTTTAGAACAGCAAGGCCTATGAATAACGAACTGAAAATCAGAAACGAACAGGCAAGAACGCACTGTAAAACAGATACGACCTGCCTAGACGCCCTGAAAGTCAAGCTACGAACCCACAAGCAAACTTAACTGCAGAAAACGATCTGAAAAGTACGAAGACTGAAAAGCGCGAATCGTCTCTTCCCAAACTTTTACTTCACACGCGGTAACACGAGATCAGCAAAAGCAGCCCAAGGGGTGGCGCCAAGAAAAAAGATCTTCCCCTTTATAGTGCCGTCGTACGTGCTGGACGTGACCGCGGAGAACAACGAGGAAATTGGAAATTGTCAGTGTGTACGCATGGAAAGCTTGATGAGAAAATCGACAAGCTTAACAAGAATCTCGTCGAAAAAAACAACGTGTTTTTTACGACGAGAAAATCGGTCGTGTGTACGAGGCCTCAGCATCTGTGCTTGTTGGTGATAATCAGTAATCTTCGTGCAGTTCTGTCGGACCTGCAGCATCTGTCCCCTTGGTATGTTTTTAATCCACGACGGATGATGACCACTTCTGATGGACAAATAACTATTGCGGTCCGTCGGTTTAAAGTAAACTTTGGTAGTCAATTTATTCATCTCTCTCAATAGTTACATCCAGGAAGTTGATGCTCTTTACGCTTATCAGATAATCCAATTTGATATTGTTGTCATTCTGATTCAAATCACTTAAAAAAATTCCACAGCAGATTCTTGTGACCCTTTCCAAAAAAACAGGAGCTCATCAATAAATCTCTGATAAAATTTCAATTGCGGATTTTTTTTACTGAAAACATGCCTATCCTCCCATTCTGCAATAAACAGGTTGGCCAGGCTGGGAGCATATTTCGCTCCCATAGCCACGCCAACCTGTTGTGAGAAGAAATGTCCATTCCACCAGAAGGAATTATGCGACATGCAATACTCCAACGCATGTCCCAAGAACCTCTTCTGTGTATGTGGAATGTCATCCCTCCTGCTCAATGCCCAATTTAATGCCAATGCTGTGTCATCATGTTGGATGATTGTATATAAATAATAACATCAGCTGTTATCAGATATGTCTCAATGGTGGTGCTTAAAAAAAATCTCATCCAACATCAGCAGTAAATCTGAGCTGTCTTTTAAATAAGCTTTGGTGACTTTGAGACTAGGCTGTAGGAATTTGTCCAGGTACTCCCCCAATCGTGCTGTTACTGACCCTATGCCGTTGACAATAGTGCGCGCATGGGGGGTTAAGGAGTTCTTATGTACTTTCGGTAGGGTATAAATGATGGGGATTCTGCTAGCACTTGGCACCAGATAACTTTTTTCTTTGGAGTTCAGGGCTCTGATTCCATAGCCCCACTCCACTAATAATTCCAACTGGGTCCTATAAGAATCTGTGGGATCTGCCAACAGTTTCCTATATGTGACCTGATCTCTGAGCAGTTCACTTAATTGGTGCATATAAAAGGATTTATCCATCACCACTACCTCCCCTCCCCCTTTATCTGCTGGGCGTATAACGATATCTTTCCTTTCTTCAAGCGATCGAATAACTTCCTTGATGTATTCAGGGTTTAGGTCTTTTCCTTGGGGTCAATTCTTCTATATCTCTGCATACTAGATTCTTAAATGCCTCAATGAAATGATTGCTAGGATTCTGTGGGTTGAAAATGGATTTGTTTTTTAGTCCGCTATCAATCGTCTCTGTGGTATACATTTTTTTAAATGAAGGTTCACCTGGCTGGCTTAGAAAATATTTTTTCATGTTCAACGTTCTAATGAACTTATGCGTATCAATATATACTTCAAACTTGTTTAAGGTTTTTCTTGGGGCACATTTCAAACCTGCATTCAGTATATTCAGTTCATTTTTCAGATCCGTCTTGCTTAAATTAAATATTCCCGCATTCAATTGTTCCTCATTCGCTTTTTTGGATTGTTTGCGTCGGCCTGATCTACACCCCCTTCTCTTCGAGGAACTGTTGAGTCTTTGTTCAAGTACTGTGGGGGTGCATTCTTCTCCCCTCCCTTGTGTTTGTTTCCTTAGGGGTTCTTTCTCTGTGTCCCCCCACCCCTCCCCCCTCGTCCTGTGGTTTTCATTTGAGCCTGCTTTTTGATGGTTTACATGTGAGTTTAATGATTGAAGGGATGACGTGATTTTGCATTAAACTGGTGATACAATTTTACACTATTGGAGCACTTCTTTTGTTTTTATAGGTGGAATTATCGAGAATTGTCACGGTGATACAGTGGAGTATCGTTTTTCCCATTTGTGGGATCATACACAAGTGATTTAGCCTAACACGAGAGTGAAAGGCAAGGGTGAGTGTTTTCTTCAGAGGGGAGTTGTCACAGCACGGTGGTGTCGTGGAAGTTTTACAGAAACAAGAAAATTTCTCATTGTTTATGTCATTTAATTTTTATTTGTCACGTGGTGTTATTGAGTTTTATTTTACTGTTTTTTGTTTATGATTACAGTTATTTAGTATACATTCACTAGCGCCACTATTTTTCCTATTTCAATTAAGTGTTTTTTGAATGAGGTTTTTTGCAGTCATACAATTTAATCACTAAGTGGCAGTGGTGATAGAGGTTATTAAGGGCGCTCATATCCAATATCAACAACACATTGTCAGTTTATTTTTACCAATTGCAGCCATGGAAGTTATCAACTATTTGACTAACAGGCAGATGAATCCTGAGGACATCTTCTCCTCTAACCAAGTTATGGCGGAGTGTGAGGATCATTGAAAATTCTAGAAAATCTAGAAAAAACAAGTTAAAACTTGGTGGGATATTTTCACCGTTGAACATTATGAAAAAGAGAGCCTTATTTTTAGAAGCCTGAGATGGGAGGTTTCCCCTCAGGACGGTCTGTAAGACCAAAAATATATGGATGAATGGCTTGAATTCTTTAACCAAATGGGAAGAGAGCTTCAAGCCTTAGTTTTAAAGGAGAAAGCACATTAAGTTAGGTATTGTTAATCAAAAAATCAATGCAATACAGACAATATTGGAACCTATGAAGGAAACTAACCAAGTAAAAGAATTTAACATCAATATGAAAAATAAACTTGAAAAAATAGATTGGGAAACTCAAAAGAAAAAGGTCAAGAAATACATCAGAGATTCTAATGATTTCCAGACCAACAACATTTATGTATGGCAAGGAGTGAGTACGGAGAAGGAGGATAAGCCTAAAGAAGGGAGTGAACCAACTACTAGTAATGGACAACCAACTAATGAGTTAAACGCCAAAAAAGTGGTTGGTGAAGATGTAGTTAATAAAAATTAACAGATGGCCGGTGGGACAGCACGGAATGGTGGACAAATGAATAGGACTCGGCAACCAGTACAATATCAACAGACACCCAGACCTAATGTGCAGGAAAGGGGTGGATATCAGTATCAACAACACCCATCCCCCCAACCATTCAGGGGTAATTCCCTGTATAACTACCAATCTCCCAGAACTGGCAGAGGGAATACTCCTCAAAACAACTATTATCATCCTGTCAGGGCTGGGCTCAACCCTTCCTTCTCTGTGCTGGCAGCTCAGCTGTCAGCTAAATGCCAGCTTCCATCTCTCCAGTGATTCACCTGTTGAGGATCCGCTCGTCAGCTGCCTACTTAAGCAAAATATGCTCCCAGCCTGGCCAACCTGTTAATGGCAGAATGGGAGGATAGGCATGTTTTCATTAAAAATTGTCCGCAATTGAAATTTTATCGGAGATTTATTGATGACCTCCTGTTTTTTTGGAAAGGGTCACAAGAATCTGCTGTGGAATTTTTAAGTGATTTGAATCAGAATGACAACAATATCAAATTGGATTATCTGATAAGCGATAAGAGCATCAACTTCCTGGATGTAACTATTGAGAAAGAGATAAATAAATTGACTACCAACATTTACTTTAAGCCAACAGACCGCAATAGTTATTTGTCCATCAGAAGTGGTCATCATCCATCATGGATTAAAAACATACCAAGGGGACAGATGCTGCGGGTCCAACGGAACTGCACGAAGATTACTGATCATCACCAACAAGCACAGGTGCTTAAGACTAAATTTGTGCAGAAGGGGTATACGGAGGAATCTCTGGATAATATCATTCAGGAAGTATCAGAAATCCAAAGAGAATCATACCTTAAGAAGAAATCTGATGTCCAGGCACCTAATAATCAACACCAACTGAATTTTATATCTAACTACCACTGCCAGTATAAAGATATAGAAGATATCTATAAGAAGCATTGGCACATATTGTGCAGGGATAGACATTTGGTGGAAATAATGACCAATCAGCCTAGGTTCATATACAGGCGAGCCCCAATTTTCGGAGATAAAATAGTGAAGAAGATCCTTGACCCTCCGGCTCAACAGCTATTAGATTTGAAAGGCTTTTTGTTGTTGCAGAAAATGCATATGTTGCAGAACCGTTAGAACTAGCAATAGGGGCAAAACTGCAATCTGCAATAGGGATGGTGAATCATTTGACATTAAGGAGTTCAATACTTGTAATTCCTCCCATGTTGTCTATCTCATGTGGTTCCCTTGCGGGTTACTTTATGTGGGAAGAACAAAAAGACTGCTAAGAGTGCGTATAGCCCAACACCTTGCTAATATTAGAAAAGGTTTTTGCTATCATAGCGTATCATTTAATTTGAAAGAAAAACACAACCAAGATCCGTCGTTGCTACAGTTCTGTGGAATTGATACCATTCACCCATCTTGGAGAGGTGCCAATAGGGTGAGGGATCTATCTCAGAGGGAAACCCGCTGGATTTTTTTGCTTAAGTGCTTATCGCCGAGAGGGTTGAATATTGAGGTAGACCTCAACTGTTTTATTAATAATTTTTGAATAGTCCTTATTGATCTGGGTGGGGAGAAACAGGCCTACAGCTCTCCAGGATTGGAATTATTTACATCATTATTAAAAAATTTTACCTCGATTTAAGAGTTTTCCAATCATACATATTGATATTTTTAATGGTTAGAAATATTGTAAGTGTTTAATTATCTATAGCAGCAGACATGAATGCCCACTTGGTGGGTATTCAGATTTTGCGGGCTTATTATATAGATTATTCAGTCGAGAGATGGTGTGCACTATGCTGGCGGATTACGGCAGTGGAATCTTGCCGGCAATGTATGGTGTGCGCCAACTCCGATTGAAGGGTATTTTTATTGTATGTAATGGTGTGTAGCGCCCTGCTCCCAATGACTGGGCGCTATGTTCAATTTAGAGGGTATCTGAGCTAATAGTTGGGCTCAGATGTAAATAATTAATGTTAAATTAGCCTCTGTTCCGGCTATGGCTGTGTTGGAAAACTTCTCACTGTTTGCCTGCAGGTGGCGTTACCACCTCAGGCCAGTGTGGAAGATTGACAGCCCAGAGTGCATTGGGTACCTTCCCCCGGGAACAGTTCAGTGGCGTGGTCTACCCGCTGAGCATGCTGGGGAAGGGTACTTAAGGGGCAGACGCCATCTTTTGCGGTCCTTCTCCTCGCGGCCCTCCTGGCGCGAGGGGTGTATTGTGTGATTTTGGCCTCGGAACCATGCTGGTCCGAGGCTGCAACTCTACTAAATAGGCCCAGTTAGGCTGACTGGGTCTGCACTTTGAAGGTGATCCTGTGCTGTCCATCCTGCGGGAGGAAGCCACTCGATGGACGAAACCAGGGAGGACCCGTCCTGGAAAAGACCAAGCGGAAGGCTGGTGTCTTGAGGAGGGCCTGGTAATTCTATTGGAGGATGCACCGTAACTAAAGGTTGCTTCGCAGTCTGCCGAGTCGGCTTAAAGGTTCTTGACTGCTTGGCTGGAAGTCCGGGCGTTAAGTCCTGTGGCAGAGGACCCCGGATTATCCAATTTTGTCCACAACCGGTCTGTGGCAGAGACTGGTCCTGATCATTGTCCGTGCATCATTCCGGCTGCTAGGTCAGGTGAGAGGGGCCTATCCGGGTGAGCAATACCCAATCAAGCAAGAGTGGTGAGTGACTTTATAATTGAGGAGTTTTCCCCAGTGATCTGTACTGCGTACCTGAAACTACCCCTTCCCTTCACCCTTCTACTGTTCTTCATATGTTTTATGCAAAAAGGAAAATAAAACCTAAGAGCTTAAGGTTTTACATCTTGTGTGGACATTGGAGTTTCTACAGACTTTATTCCCCTAGACAACGAATACCGAGGTAACGTGCAAGGCCCAAATTAAAACCAGCAGCTCCTGCGGGGGTGTGCTACAGGTGCATTGCGCTTCTCATTTATTGGAAAGAGAATGCGCGATTTATATATATTTTTATAATTATGCAGTGCTTTCATTTGTAGTATGATATCTTGTCATTGCTCTAGTATTGGTATGTTTATTGATATATGATGAATTTACCAGGCGAGATCATCCATTGTTATGATAGATCTGTATGTTAGACTGTTTTTTAATTAACAGCAATTTTAAATTAATCATCTTTTTTTTTTTTAACTCAAGTTTATTGAGGATTTTACATATGTAACAGGGTACAAAGCAAACATTGAATAACATACTTGTATACATGTGACAGTCAAAGTTATTACATCAATGGGGGGTCTACCAAAGGTTGGGAGTCAGCTATGTGGAAGTTCATTCATGGAGGGTATGCATTCAGGATGTTTGAGCCAAAGGTCCCAGTTCTTTTGGAATCTAGGAAGTTGTAGGTAGGCTCTGGCGTGCATAAATTCCATTAGACAGTGGTTATTCAAGAGGGCAGTTATTTCCGTGCAAGATGGGGAGTTGGGAGACTTCCATTTTTTGGCAATAGCCAAGCGTGTTGCAATAAATACATGGGAGATGATCGTATGTGACGAGCGAGGCCATAGGTCCATGTCTAGGACTAATAGTACCATTTGCGTTGTCATGGGTACAGGATCCGGTAGAATGGAAAGGAGGAGTTTGGAGAGTAGACTTGTGCACAACGGAAAAATTCGTTCCGTTTCGGTTCGTTTCTTTCCAGTCCTGTTGATTCGTAATCATTCATAATTTTGCTAGACGGGATTTTTCGTGTTCGGACTCATTCGTATTTTTGCAAGCGACATTTTTCGTTGAATTTTTTGTTGCTTTATAATTCGTACTTTCGGTAGAGTACGTTGTTTTTCGTTGATTCTGGACACAACTCCTACTTTCGTAACTTTTTTTGGGTTCGTTGATTCGTAATTTTCCGTGTCTCTCTCACAACGACGCTGCCTATTATGCCTAATGTGCTTCGAATGGATTTGTACTTTTCTAAATACATTGCGGTTATTTGTAACGATTCGAAATCTCGTATTTTACTTTCGTTTTTTACATGCGGCTATAGCCTCTGCCCCTGTACACCATTTTGAGAGGGTTCAGCACGGTGAGGGAGAAGCAGAGAGCAGAGCGTTATTGTGCTTCGAATGGATTCGAAATCTCGTATTTTACTTTCGTTTTTTACATGCGGCTATAACCTCCGCCCCTGTACACCATTTTGAGAGGGAGTTCAGCACGGTGTGGGAGAAGCAGAGAGCAGAGCAGAGTGAGTGTTATTGTGCTTCGTATGGATTCGTACATTCGTAACTTTTTCATAACGAATTATGCCGAAGACATTCGGGCATTCGCTATTTGCGGTATAATTTATTTCGGATTCGGTCTTATTCGTAATTGCTTTGTTCGGAAATTCGAATGCTTCCGAAGGTCCGAAAGTTGCTAAATTCGGACGAATTTCAATTCGTTACGAAACGAATTGCACAAGCCTATTGGAGAGCATAGTCCACAATGTGGTGAGGGTTGGGCAGTCCCACCATACGTGAAGTGGGCTTCCTGGGGAGCCACAATTTCTCCAGCAGAGATTAGTTGAATTAGGGTAGATCCGGGCAAGTTTAGATGGTGTAAGGTACCAGTTGTGGAATAATTTTTGGACAGTTTCTCAGTGGAGAACATCTGGAGATTTTTAGAGGCGCTTGTAAAGAGCGATGCCACTGTTGGGGAGTGTAGGAACATTGTAACTTTTGCTCCCCTTGTAGCATCATTGGTGATTTAGAGGTGTGGCCGATGTCGGTGAGAAGTTTGTAGCAAAAGGAGATTCTGCGTTGTCGAGGTGTTTTGAGGGTGAAGAATGTGATTATTTGCCATGGCAGTAGTTCAGCAGTCCATTGTGTTTTAGAGAGGATCGAGCGCGTCCTGAGGTATTTGAAAAAATCTTTGTGTCCAATGTGATAACTGGTTTGTAGTTTTTGGAAGGACAGGATGGTGGAGCCTTGATATAGGAGTCAAGTGTTGGAGATGCCTTTGCTGATCCACTCAGAGACGTTGATGTTGGGGGTGAGAATGTGGAGGGCTTCCAGTGGTATTTGTTTGAGTAGACATAGCGGAATACCTTGAGAGGATTGTATGGTGGCTTTCCATATCCTGATGGTAGCGTTAATAGTGTCAAGGTATGAGTGAGACCCTGGATGTTGCAGAAGAAGGGCACAGAGAGGCAGTTTAGGATGGGACATTAGTACTGCTTTTTCTATTTGAAGCCAAGTGGTTTGTTGCATAGGGTTCCACCAGACTCTGGCTTGATCAAGTATGGTTGCTTTGTAATAGGCTATTAAGTCCGGTGCTCCCATCCCTCCAGATGTGACAGGTTTGCACAGAGTGTTGCTCTTAAGACGGGATCGTTTCCCGCCCCATATGAAGGTTGTAATGATAGATTGTAGCTGCAGTAATTGTTGTTTGAGAAAGGGTATTGGCAGAGTCTGGAATGTATACAAGGCATGGGGTAGAAGATACATTTTGGTGAGAGCAATTTTTCCTGCCCAAGAGGCAGTGGTGTGTCGGAGGTCTTGCACAGTTTTCTGGAGCTTGGCTACAAGACTATTAAAGTTGGTGGAGCGTAAGTGGATTGAGGGTGTGATTAATTGTCACGAGCTAGTGGGGATACAGGAGGTGGATCCTCTGTACCAGAGAGGGGATGGCACGGGTCGTACTGAGGGACCGGTTCTAAGCAGCTACCGGTTTTCACCAGAGCCCGCCGCAAAGCGGGATGGACTTGCTGCGGCGGTAGCAACCAGGTCGTGTCCTCCAGTAGCGACTCCACCTCTCTGGCGGCTGAGATAGGCGCGGTACAAAAGGACTAGGCAGAGGCAAGGTCAGACGTAGCAGAGGGTCAGGGCAGGCGGCAATGGTTCGTAGTCTGAGACAATGGCAGCAGGTCAGATACACAGGCAAGGCAACTCACAAAACACTTCCACAGGGTACTAAGACAACAAGATCCGGCAAGGACAGGAAGGGGAAGTGGGTTTAAATCAGATTTGGGTGGCACACAGTAATTGGGCCAGGCACCAATCAATGGTGCGCTGGCCCTTTAAATCTTAGAAGGCCGGCGCGCGCGCGCCCTAGAGCGCAGCGGGGCCGCGCGCGCCGGGAAGGAGCAGGAGGGGAAAGGTGAGTAGGATGGGATGCGATCCGCGGACGGAGATGTGCCGCCGCGTGGATCGCATCCCCGCCGGTAACAGAGCAGCGCCCACGGTCAGGGGGGCTGACCGGAGCGCTGCAGGGGGACTGATGCCGCGAGCGCTCCGGGAAGGATGGGACACCCGGAGCGCTCGGCGTTACAGTACCCCCCCCCCCCCTTATCTACGGATGAGTTCCTTGTCTAAAATGTTGGTCTCAGGCTCCCAGGATCTCTCTTCAGGACCACAGTTCTCCCAATCAATTAAAAAAAATATTTTACCTCGGACGACCTTGGAGGCGAGGATTTCTTTCACCGAGAAGACATCGGAAGAACCAGAGACAGGAGCAGTGACCTTGGGGGAAAATCGGTTAAGAATGAGGGGTTTGAGAAGAGACACATGAAACGAATTGGGGATACGAAGAGAAGGGGGAAGATGGAGTTTGTAAGAGACAGAATTGATTTTGTTTTTGATTTTAAAAGGTCCGAGGTAACGAGGGCCCAGCTTGTAGCTAGGTACCCGAAACCGAACATATTTGGAGGAGAGCCACACTTTGTCACCAGGGACATAGACAGGAGGAATTCTTTTTTTATCTGCATGTCTCTTCATGCGGGCAGAGGCCAGTGATAACGACTTTTGAGTCTCTTTCCAGATAGAGGTGAAGTCTTGAGTTAATTCATCCTCGGCAGGAACTCCAGAAGAAGAAGTGGGGATGGGGGCAATGGGTGACGGCCGTAGACCACAAAGAAAGGAGATTTGGAGGACGATTCAGAGTTCTTGAAATTGTATGAGAATTCTGCCCAGGCCAATAGGTCGACCCAATCGTCTTGACGGGCGGAGACAAAATGTCGTAAGTAGTCACCAAGGACCTGGTTAACTCTCTCCACCTGTCCATTGGATTGCGGGTGATAAGCGGAAGAAAAATTCAACTTAATCTTTAGTTGAGTACAGAGAGCTCTCCAAAATTTTGAGATGAATTGAACGCCTCTATCAGAGACGATATGTGAGGGTAGCCCATGGAGACGGAAAATTTGAAGAAAAAAAATGCTTCGCCAACTGAGGTGCAGTAGGCAGACCAGGAAGCGGGACAAAATGAGCCATTTTTGAAAAGCGGTCAACGACCACCCAGATGACAGTGTTACTATGAGACAAAGGAAGGTCCGTGATGAAATCCATGGCAATGTGGGACCATGGTTGTTCAGGCACAGGTAGAGGAAGGAGAAGACCTGCAGGCTTCTGGCGTGGAGTCTTGTCACGTGCACAGATAGTGCATGCCCGTACAAAGTCAGTCATATCTTTTTCCTGGGTAGGCCACCAATAGTGTCTGGCCATCAATTGTATGGATTTTTTGATCCCAGCGTGACCGGCTAGATGGGAGGAATGGCCCCACCTGAGTATCTGGAGACGAAGGCATGGAGGAACGAAAGTTTTTCCTGGAGGAACTGGTACCAGAGAAGCAGGAGCAGAGGAAATCAGACACTCAGGGGGTACGATGTGTTGAGGGGGAGTCCCGGTTTCAGAGGCATCGGAGGAACGGGACAAGGCATCAGCCCTGACATTGTCTGCGGGACGAAAATGGATCTGGAAATTGAACCGGGCAAAGAACAATGACCACCTGGCCTGGCGAGGATTTAAGCGCTGAGCGGACTGAAGGTAGGACAAATTTTTATGGTCAGTGTAGATGGAGATAGGGTGAAGGGATCCTTCCAGGAGATGTCTCCACTCTTCTAATGCCAGCTTGATGGCCAACAGTTCACGGTCACCTATGGAATAGTTTTTTTCAGGAGGGGAGAAGGTTTTAGAGAAAAACCCACACGTGACGTTTCCTCCTTTAGCGTTTTTTTGAAGAAGAACAGCTCCGGCTCCTACCGAGGAGGCGTCAACTTCAAGGAAGAATGGCTTTGTGGGGTCTGGTCGAGACAGGACAGGTGCAGAGGAGAAGGCGGTCTTAAGGCGAGTAAAGGCTTCTTCCGCTTGAGGCGGCCAGGACCTTGGATTCGCGTTTTTCTTAGTCAGTGCCCCTATAGGAGCAACGATGGTGGAGAAGTGGGGTATGAACTGACGAAAGTAGTTGGCGAATCCAAGGAAGCGTTGGATAGCACGGAGTCCAGAGGGGCGTGGCCAATCCAAGACTGCGGAGAGCTTGTCAGGGTCCATTTGAAGGCCTTGTCCTGAGACCAGATAACCTAGGAAAGGAAGGCTGCTGCGCTCAAAAAGGCATTTTTCAAATTTAGCGTAAAGATGATTTACGCGGAGGCGCTGGAGCACTTGGCGGACATGGAGCCGATGTTCCTCAAGGTTGGTAGAGAAGATTAGGATGTCGTCAAGATAGACAACCACACAGGTATACAGTACGTCCCGAAAGATTTCATTGACAAAATCCTGAAAGACTGCAGGAGCGTTGCAAAGACCAAATGGCATGACGAGATATTCAAAATGACCATCTCTGGTGTTAAATGCGGTTTTCCATTCATCTCCTTCACGGATTCTGATGAGGTTATAAGCGCCCCTGAGGTCCAATTTCGAAAAAACTTTTGCTCCGCGCAGACGGTCAAAGAGCTCCGAGATGAGAGGCAGAGGGTAGCGATTTTTAATAGTGATTTTATTGAGACCACGATAGTCTATGCAAGGGCGTAGTGATCCGTCCTTCTTGGCAACGAAGAAGAACCCCGCTCTGGCTGGAGACGATGATTTCCTAATAAAACCTCTCTTGAGGTTCTCCTGTATGTAATCAGTCATGGCCTTGGTTTCAGGAGAGGAGAGGGTAAATTCTGCCACGGGGTGGTGTAGTACCTGGGAGCAAGTCAATGGGGCAGTCGTAGGGTCTATGTGGTGGTAAGACCTCTGCCTGTTTTTTGCAAAAGACATCAGAAAAGTCCTGATAGGCCTTGGGAAGGCCGGGCAAAGGAGTAGAGATAGGAACTTGACTGGTGGGTACAGACTTAAGACAATGCTTGTGGCAGGAGTAGCCCCAGGATTTGATGTCCCCAGTGGTCCAGTCGAGGGTAGGAGAATGACGCTGGAGCCAGGGTAGGCCAAGAAGGATGTCAGAAGTACAGTTCGGCAAAACAAAGAATTCAATTTTTTCTTGGTGAAGAACACCAACGGACATGAGCAGGGGTTCGGTGCAGTAACGCACGGTACAATCCAGATTTTCTCCATTTACAGAGGAAATGAAGAAGGGTTTGATGAGATGGATAACAGGAACGTTGAATCTGTTGATGAAAGAGGCTTCAATAAAGTTTGCTGCAGAACCAGAGTCCAGGAAGGCCACCGCAGAGAAGGGGGAGCCAGCAGAAGGGGAAATCCGCACAGGAATAGTCAGACGTGGAGAGGAAGAATTCACACCTAGTAACACCTCTCCCACGTTCACTAGGTGCGGGTGTTTCCCTGACGTAGAGGACGAATAGGGCAGTCCTTTAGGAAATGTTCAGAGCTCGCACAATAAAGGCATAAGTTCTCATTCCTATGGCGAGTCCTCTCTTGTAGGGTCAGGCGAGATCGGTCCACCTGCATGGCCTCCTCGACGGAAGGCATAGTATCAGGATGCGTTGGATTCAGGAAGAGAGGAGCCAGGCGCGGATAACGCCTGGTGCAAGCAAGATCTTTCTCCTGGCGAAGCTCTTGGCGTCTTTCAACGTAGCGTATGTCAATGCGGGTAGCTAAGTGGATGAGCTCCGTCAGGGAGGAGGGTATCTCTTGTGCGGCCAGACAATCCTTGATGTGGCTGGATAAGCCTTTCTTGAAGGTCGCGCAGAGAGCCTCATTATTCCAGGCTAGCTCTGAGGCCAGTGTGCGGAACTGTATGGCATATTCGCCCACAGAGGAGTTTCCTTGGACAAGGTTAAGCAGGGCGGTTTCAGCGGATGAGGCTCGGGCTGGTTCCTCAAAAATGCTACGAACCTCAGCAAGGAAGGCCTGAACGGTGGCTGTAGCAGGGTCATTGCGGTCCCAGAGTGGCGTGGCCCAGGCCAAGGCCTTCCCAGACAACAGACAGACCACGAATTCCACCTTAGACCGTTCAGTGGAAAACTGGTCTGACATCATCTCAAGATGCAAGGAACATTGGGACAAGAATCCCTGGCACATCTTAGGATCCCCGTCAAATTTCTCCGGAAGAGACAAGTGGATCTTCGAGGTAGTAGCGGCAGCTCGGAGAGGGGAAGATGCTGGAGCTTGTGGCGGCAGACGCTGCTGCATCATGGCGGTCAACTGCGACAGCTGCTGTCCTTGTTGGGCAATCAATTGCGACTGCTGGGCAACCACGGTAGTGAGATCAGCGAGAGTAGGCAGCGGCACGTCAGCGGGATCCATGGCCGGATCTACTGTCACGAGCCAGACTGACGGCTAGTGGGGATACAGGAGGTGGATCCTCAGTACGACCCGTGCCATCCCCTCTCTGGTACAGAGGGACCGGTTCTAAGCAGCTACCGGTTTTCACCAGAGCCCGCCGCAAAGCGGGATGGACTTGCTGCGGCGGTAGCAACCAGGTCGTGTCCTCCAGTAGCGACTCCACCTCTCTGGCGGCTGAGATAGGCGCGGTACAAAAGGACTAGGCAGAGGCAAGGTCAGACGTAGCAGAGGGTCAGGGCAGGCGGCAATGGTTCGTAGTCTGAGACAATGGCAGCAGGTCAGATACACAGGCAAGGCAACTCACAAAACGCTTCCACAGGGTACCAAGACAACAAGATCCGGCAAGGACAGGAAGGGGAAGTGGGTTTAAATCAGATTTGGGTGGCACACAGTAATTGGGCCAGGCACCAATCAATGGTGCGCTGGCCCTTTAAATCTTAGAAGGCCGGCGCGCGCGCCCTAGAGCGCAGCGGGGCCGCGCGCGCCGGGAAGGAGCAGGAGGGGAAAGGTGAGTAGGATGGGATGCGATCCGCGGACGGAGATGTGCCGCCGCGTGGATCGCATCCCCGCCGGTAACAGAGCAGCGCCCACGGTCAGGGGGGCTGACCGGAGCACTGCAGGGGGACCGATGCCGCGAGCGCTCCGGGAAGGATGGGACACCCGGAGCGCTCGGCGTTACATTAATTGTATGCCCAGGTACGCGAGTATGGAGTTGGGGGCCCATGAGAAAGATGTGTGGTTGGTATTATCAGTTTTGGTGTGTTGGTCTAGTCCTACACTGAGCATGCTGGATTTGGAAGAATTGATTTTATAAAGTGAGGCCTTGCTGAATGCGTCTAAGGTGTGATGGAGAGCAGGGAGTGAGTTGGTATGATGACATTGTCTGCGTACAGGCCTATCTTGTGATTTTCATCCGCGATTGATATCCCTGAAATGAGTGGGTTGCTTCTAATTGATTGGGCCAGGGGTTCCATAACAAGGGCGAAAATCACAGGTGAGAGTGGACACCCTTGACGTGTCCCATTAGAGATGCAAAAGGGGTCCGAGAGTAGCCCGGAGGTCATTACTCTAGCGCTGGGCAAGGAGTAGAGGGAGAGAATAGCTTGCAGGATGGTCCCTGAGAAACCAAATTTCCAAAGGACTGCCTGCAGGTAGGACCAGTCTACTCTATCGAACGCCTTCTCCGCATCAAGTGAGATGAGCAGAGAAGGCATTCGATGGTGTTCCACCCATTGTATGAAATCTATAAATCTGCGGGTACCGTCCGACGCTTGTCTGCCAGCCACAAAACCCACTTGGTCAATATGCACAAGTTGTGGAATGATGTCTGAAAGTCGTGTGGCCAAGATTTTGGCATACAGCTTGGTGTCAGTGTTTAGCAGGGAGATGGGTCTGTAGCTGGCAGGCTCATCGGCCGGTTTGCCTGGCTTTGGGATAGTGACAATAGTGGCTTGGAGGGATTCTGGTGGGATGGAGCCAGTGCTGGTGGTGAAGTTGGAGTGGCATAGGTGGGGGGTAAGGAGCTTAGAGAATGTTTTGTAGTACTCATTGCAGAACCCGTCAGGGCCTGGGGCTTTATGAAGAGGTAGGGCAGCAATGGTTTTTTCCACTTCCATGAGGGAGAACGGGGTGGACAGTTGGAGTAGTTGGTCTTGAGAGAGTGAGGGGAGATGAATGTCTCTGAGAAAGTTAGTAATGTCGGTAGAGGGTGGTGGTGGAGCAAGGTTGGAGCTGGTAAGGTTGTAGAGTTTAGAGTAGTAAAGACTAAATTGGTCCGCAATGTCCTTAGGGTTGGTGTGTTTTATGCCACGGTGGTCAGTAAGGTATGGTATTTTAGTTTGTATGATTTTACGTTTAAGTTGTCTAGCTAGGTATACCCCAGGTTTGTTGTGGTGGGAGTAGGATTGTAGTCAGAGACATTTAAGGTGGAAATCAAAGTTTGTGTGTAGGTGATCACTGAGGTCCTGTCTAGCTGTATGCAATTCAGAGCTGAGCAGTGGGGAAGGGTGGGGTTTGTTGGCCCGCTCGAGCAAGCGTATTTGGTCTAGGAGTTTGTCCGTGGTGGCATGGTGTTGTTTTTTCTCATGGGCTCTTAACTTAATCAGGAAGCCTATTATGCAAGCCTTGTGAGCGTTCCAAAGTGTGATGGGGTTGTCAACTGATCCAGTGTTGGTTGTGAAGTACTGTTGCAGCTCGGATGAGATCTGGTTTTGATAAAAGGGATGTGCGATAATGGAGGTGTTGAGTCTCCAAGCGGTAACATTTTTATTGGTAGGAGCTGTAAATAGTCTCATTGAAATGGGTGCGTGGTCAGACTATGTAATAAGTCCAATTTTAGACTCCTGTACCATTTGCAGGGTATGTTTATCAGTCAAAAGGAGATCTATCCAAGAGTAAGTGTTTTGTGTGTGATAGAAGAAGGTGTAATCTCTTTCAGTGCCGTGTAGGCATCTCCAGGGGTCGTATAGGTCCTCCGAGTGGAGTAAAGAGGAGATTGAGGTGGAACGTTTACGGGTAGGATTAGAAGTGTCTAGTGAGGCATCAACAATTTGGTTGAAGTCACCGCAGATAACTAAGGGGCCCTGTCTGAAAGGCTCCAGCTTTTTTAGAATGGCCTTGTAGAAGCAGTGTTGTTTGGTGTTAGGGGAGTATATGTTAGCGATGGTGATGTTATGATTGTTGATGGTAGATACATAATCCTGAACGCCACTATCAGGGGAGTCCAATTGGAACTGTATAGGCCCCTTGACCCCTAGGTCTCCTTGTGCCTAATTGATGATGTTTGTTGTAATAACTGTTTATGTTTTTACCCTAACTTTT
This sequence comes from Rana muscosa, assembly GCA_029206835.1. Lineage (NCBI taxonomy): Eukaryota > Metazoa > Chordata > Amphibia > Anura > Ranidae > Rana > Rana muscosa. The sequence continues at coordinate 171,537,796 of CM055128.1, read as the reverse complement.
TTTCTTCTTTCTAGATTTTTCTTTCCCCTCTCTCCACAGTTTTACTCCCGGCCCCGTTGGCCTCCGGCTCTCCTCCTGTTGATGCCACGCTCCCAGACCCGGACACATCGCCAGCTAAACCAGCTAAGTATCTCTGTAGTTCACCCCTCATGTCACAATGGCTAAGATATTATCACTAAATGTCCACGGCCTCAATTCCAACAAGAAAATAAATTTGGCGCTCCGAGAGTTTAGGCAGTCGAGGGCAGACATTATTATGGTGCAGGAAACGCATATTAACAAAGGGGACTCCTTCACAATCGCCTCCAGACACTTCCCCCAAGTTTATCAGGCCTTTGGCCCATGTAAGAGAGCAGGCGTCGCCATACTTTTTAAAAAGGGTACCCCCTTCACCTGTACCACCACCTACCTAGACCCGCAGGGTCACTTTCTCATTCTCCGTGGTCTCTGGCAGGCCATCACCCTCTGTGTTCTATACACCCCGAACACACATCAACACCGTTTCCTGGCCAAGATCCTTACCGGCCTATCCCGGGATCCCTATGATTTCCTAGTGATAGGGGGGATTTCAACCTATCCCACTCCACAACCTGTGACCGCCTTGTGGCGAGTCCACTGGCATCACAGACCCGAGCCCTCAGGGACTCCAGGCTGTTTCGCCAGCTCACAAGAAGATATGCTCTATTTGATGCCTGGCGGGTTCACCACCCGGGTGATCGCCAATACACCTTATTCTTCCCCCCACCACACTCACGCATAGACTATCTTTGTAAACAACAGTACGCTGCGCATCACTGCGTCCGCGCACATTCTTCCCATCTCTTGGTCCGACCATGTCCCTGTCACACTGTCTTTAAACCTAGGCACTCCTCCCCGCTGGCCTTACAACTGGAGGCTGAATAATTTCCTCCTACAACACGTTCCTGTAACGACACCCCAAGTATGAAAGGGGTTAAAGCCGTTTATGATATGCCATTCCCGAACACCAAGGCAGCTACTGGTACTCCACAGTCAGGCAAACGAGACCCATAATGATAATTCCCCCCTAATAACGAGACACAGCTCTGTTGTTAGGGTTTCCAGCAGGTCTGACAATCTTTATTGAGAAAGCAGGCTCTTATATACACTAAAAGAATACTGTAGTCCAAATGAACAACTCCACCCACAACATCACACAATGGTTACATAATGAGCCCCCAATACACATTATTCTGACATCCCTTAGCAGACAACAGGTGCGTTCATTAACTAATCCCTTTACAGCTGAAATGCCTAATATGCATGACCTTTATGTTTCCCAGACTGGCTGTCTGCTACCTTACAATATCATAAATACACTCCTATAATTCCTTTATACAATTACAGAGTTAATTATCACAATCCACAATGAAAAGATTTTTTAGAAGTTAGCCTGGACTCATTTACATCACACAGGCAGCCAGGGGGTTAGAGGTGATGACATTAACATCTTTCAATTAACCCTGTTGAGTTCAGAATCAACCAGTAAATAGTTATTTTACTTATATCCTGGGGAATATTGTGGATTAACCACTTAAGCCCCGGACCAATACGCAGCATAAAGACCAGAGGTGTTTTTACAATTTGGCACTGCGCTGCTGTAGCTGGAAATTGCGGACATGCAATGTTGTACCCAAACTAAATTTGCGTCCTTTTCTTCCCACAAATAGACCTTTCTTTTAATGGTATTTGATTGCCTCTGCAATTTTTTTTTGCGATATAAATGGAAAAAGCCTGAAAAAAAAAAAATTATATTTTCACATTTTTGTTATAAAAAAAAAGAAAAAGTTGTCACTAAATTATATATTGCTCACACATGCCATGGTTATATGTGGAATTGCACCCCAAAATACATTTTGCTGCTTCTCCTGAGTACGGGGATACCACATGTGTGGGACGTTTTGGGAGCCTAGCCGCGTAGGTGACCCCGAAAACCAAGCACCGCCTTACGGCTTTCTAAGGGCGCAAATTTTTGATTTCACTCCTCACTACCTATCACAGTTTCGAAGGCCATAAAATGCCAAAATAGCACAAAACCCCCCGAAATGACCCCATTTTAGAAAGTAGAAACTCCAAGCTATTTGCTGACAGGCATGGTGAGTATTTTACAGCTCTCATTTGTTTTTGAAAATGAAAAAAGAAAATATATTTTTTTTCTTTTCAATTTTCAAAACATTGTGACAAAAAGCGAGATCTGCAAAATACTCACCATACCTCTCAGCAAATAGCTTGGGGTGTCTACTTTCCAAAATGGGGTCATTTGGGGGGGTTTTGTGCCATCTGGGCATTTCATGGCCTCCGAAACTGTGATAGGCAGTGAGGAGTGAAATCAAAAATGTACATCCTTAGAAAGCCTGAAGGCGGTGCTTAGTTTTTGGGTGTCACGTACGCGGCTAGTTTCCCAAAAACTCTCACACGTGTGGTATCCCCGTACTCAGGAGAAGCAACAGAATTTATTTTGGGGTGTAATTCCACATATGCCTATGGCATGTTTGAGCAATATATCATTTAGTGACAACTTTGTGCAAACATAAATAAAAAAAATTTTCCCGCAACTTGTGTCAAAATATAAAATATTCCATGGACTCGACATGCCTCTCAGCAAATAGCTTGGGATGTCTACTTTCCAAAATGGGGTCATTTTGGTGGGGTTTTGAACTGTCCTGGCATTTTATGCACAACATTAGGAAGCTTATGTCACACATCATCCACTCTTCTAACCACTTGAAGACAAAGCCCTTTCTGACACTTTTTGTTTACATGAAAACATTTTTTTTTTTTGCAAGAAAATTACGTTGAATCCCCAAACATTATATATTTTTTTAAAGCAAAGGCCCTACAGATTAAAATGGTGGGTGTTCCCTTTTTTTTCCTACACAGTATTTGCGCAGCCATTTTTCAAACGCATTTACACTTACATTTACACTTATGCCGCGTACACACGATAATTTTTCCCGTCGGGAAAAATTTAATTATTTTTTTTTAACAAGAAAAACTACCGTGTGGGGGCTTCTTGTCATTTTTCCAGACGGGAAAAACGACATTAATCACGACGAGAAAAATGAGAACATGCTCTAATTTTTCTCGTCGTGATTCCCGGCATTTTTTTCCGCGGCAGTTTTCCCATAGGGAAACGCTGCCACGGAGCCCACACACGGTTGTTTTTCTCGACCAAGAAAAAAATGTCGGGAAAAACGGACGTGTGCAGGGAACCAAGCGGTTCCCTCGTTTTTCCCGTCGATTTTCTCGACAGTGTTTTCACCGTCGAGAAAATCGATCATGTGTACGCGGGAATTACACTTGCACTAAAACACACTATATTGCCCAAATATTTGATGAAATAAAAAAGATGATCTTAGGCGGAGTACATGGATACCAAACACGACATGCTTTAAAATTTCGCACAAACGCGCAGTGGCGACAAACTACATACATTTTTAAAAGCCTTTAAAAGACTTTACAGGTTACCACATTAGATTTACAGAGGAGGTCTACTGCTAAAATTACTGCCCTCGATCTGACCTTCGCGTTGATACCTCACATGCATGGTGCAATTGCTGTTTACATATGACGCCAGACCGACGCTTGCGTTCGCCTTTGCGCAAGAGCAGGGGGCGGGACAGGGGTGCTTTTTTTTTAATATTATTTATTTTGCTTTTTTATTTTATTTTTAAACTGTTCCTTCCATATTTTTTTTATCACTTTTATTGTTATCTCATGGAATGTAAATATCCCCTATGATAGCAATAGGTAGTGACAGGTACTTTTTTTTTAAACTGGGGTCTATAAGACCCTAGATCTTTCCTCTGCCCTCAAAGCACCTGACCACACCAAGATCGGTGTGATAAAATGCTTTCCCAATTACCCAATGGCGCTTTTTATATCCGGGGGGGGGGGACATTCCCTCCCACTGCTTGTAAAAGCAGTTCAGAGGCTAATTAGCCACTAGGATTGCTTTTACATGAAAGCCGGCCGCTGGCTGAAAAGAATGATACCAAGATGATACCTAAACCCCCAGGCATCTTTCTGGTATAACCATTCAAAGTCCAGCAACATACCAGTACGTTGCTGGCCCTTGTTGGACATGCATTGTAATCTTTTTTTTCATGCAGCCTGTTGGCTGAACGAAAAAAAGAGATTGATCTGTGGGTATGCCCACCATTAGAATACCTTCCTTCATTCACCCACTTCTAATGATGGGCATACATGCACCATTTATATATGCCGAAGCATAGGGGCATCCTCCCACAAAAGTTATGCCGCGTACACACGGTCTGACTTTTCCACGGGCAAGCTTCCGTCGGAATTTCGACCAAAATCGCTCCTCCGCCCCTGCTTCCCCCATGCTTCGGCATATATGCTCTTTTTTTTTTAACTGTGGTGGTTAAATCACCTCCTACAGCACTGGAGTCGCAGGGATCAGGCCTGTCTCTGCGAACGCTGCACTTGTGTGTTGTGTTTTGTAAGTGACAGTGATCGATCGATACTGCACTTGGGTGGCCTGGGCTGGACGGAGGGGCAAAACACAGGTTCTAGCAGGTATCTGGGCTGATCCCGCTAACACTGCGTTTTTCGGAACCCTAAACTGCTGGGGACGCTAGTATAGATCTGATCAGATCAGATATTGATCTGTTTTAGATACTATACCACTAAGGGAGATGTATGCTTTGCGCGTGGGTGTTAGCGCTACTGGCACTAACCTGACGCTGCCTGGGGTGACGCAGACCCTAACTGACGCTAAAACCTAATTGATATCACCCGCCGGGCGATCAGGGGGTTAAACCTTTGTTGGGTTATATACAGCGGGTGCCCTGACACTATAAAAAGCAAACTAACTAACCAGCGTCACCTGTAACACTTATACCGTGATCACTGGTGAAAGGGTTAACTAGGGGCAATAAGGGGGTTAAAACCTTTATTAGGTAATATATGGGGGTACCTGACGCTATATAAAAATCTGACAGGGAACCTAAATAACTAAATAACTAACTGGCTAACCAGCATCACCAGTGACACTTATACGGTGATCACTGGTGAAAGGGTTAACTCTAGGGGCAATCAGGGGGTTAAAACCTTTATTAGGTTTTACATGGGGGTACCTGATGCTATAAAAACCTGGCGGCGAACCTAAAAAAATAACTGGCTACCTAGCAGCACCAGCATAACTAATACAGCGATCAGAAAAACGATCGCTTAGTGACACTGGTGATAGGGGGTGAAAGGGTTACCTGGGGGGCGATCAAGGGGTTAAACCTTTATTAGTGGGGGGTTAGGGGGCTACCCTGGACCTAAAGGGACCTAACACTAACTGCCCTGACACTTTTACTATCACAAATGTCACTGATTGCAGTGATCAGTAAATAAATGATCACTGCAATCGGTGACACTGTGAATGGGGGCTGGGGGATGATCTGGGGGTGACTGGGGGGTGAAATATGTGCCTATGTGTACCTACCTGTCAGTGGGCTGTTGGTGCACTAACCTGATGTCTTCTCTCCTCGGCGCTCAGGATGAATAGAGCGCCGCATGGAGAGATGACATCACTTCCCCTGCCTGTGTTTACATTACACAGGCAGGGGAAGCATTTCATTCGCCAGGAGCGATCACGAGGGGGTGGCCAGAAACCAATGGCCGCCCCCTCATCACGGATTGCTCCCGAACCGATACCGACCGCCGCATGTACCGGAGGGGGGTCCGATCGGACCCCCCACCCATATGAAAGCAGTCACGTACAGGTACGTGATTGTGCCTGTCCGTGCCATTTTGCAGACGTATATGTACATGGGGCAGTCGTTAAGTGATTAATATTACAGACCCATTTTAAAGCAATCCAAGACATATTCTGAATGTCCATTATTTTCTGGCGCATACTTTCTAAGATCTTCTGGGTTCCACGGGCCCTCCCGTTACAGTTCCCTCTAAAGCGGAACTAGATCCACCCTGTAACATTACTTCATCGAAAATGACACCTCGGACATCTCCCCCTCTACAGTATGGGCTGCCCATAAGGCAGTCCTCAGAGGTCGCTGTCTTGCCCTCTCTTCAGCTATGAAAAAGGATGCCAAGCGGCCAGACTGCTAGCTGAAAACCAGCTGAGGGCCCTTGAAACCCAACTCCAAAAAACACTGTCCATATCACTCCTTAAACGAATAGTTCGAGTCCGAATGACACTCCGAGACCTTGCGCTGGGCCAAGTGGAAAAAGCACTGATCCGACTGAAACAGCTATACTACGACAAAGGCAACAAAGCACAATCACTTCTGGCCAGGAAACTGGCAGACCGGAGCCTCACCTCTACCCCGCACCAAATTAAGAACAGAGGGGGTGACATGCTGACCCACCCTCAGGATATAGTGAATACCTTTGCTGACTTTTACACAGACCTATACAACAAAGCGGAGATACCACACAACCCCCCATCGCCCGACTTAGTCGACCGCATGACTCAATATCTCGAGCAGGCCGGATTGCCCCGACTTCGAGAGACTGACCTACAGGACCTGAACGCCCCCATCTCGGCGGAAAAATTGGCAGCAACTATAAAAGCCCTTCCAGCCCACAAATCCCGTGGCCCGGATGGGTTGCCGTACGAGTATTATAAGGCTTTCCTCCCCCTCCTGAGTCCACATATGACCAAACTATTCAATGCTTTTCTCCAACAAACCCCCATCCCGAGCGACATACAAGGCTCCTTCCTGTCCCTAATCCCGAAACCGAATAAAGATCCTGCCTCTTGCGCTAGTTATAGGCATATAGCCCAACTCAGACCTAAAAGATATTTACGAAAATTCTATCGATCAGACTGAACGTAATCCTCCCCGCTTTGATACATAAGGGCCAGGTGGGCTTTGTCCCCCTGCGTCAAGCAGGAGACACTAGAAAAGTCATAGACCTAATTGATGTAGCTAACAGATATAACTCAGAATCTTTGATCCTGAGTTTAGACGCAGAAAAGGCATTTGACCGCTTAAGCTGGCCCTTCATGTTGGCCACGCTGCAACACATGGGATTCAAGGGACCCTTCTTGCGGGCGGTACAACACCTCTACTCCTGTCCCACTTCACAAGTTAAAACCCCCTTTGGTACATGCCAGGGCTGCCTGCTCTCTCCCTTGCTATTTGCCCTATGTGTAGAGCCCCTGGCGGCGACCATTAGGGGGAATCTGGCCATTCAGGGTATCTCGGTAAGGGGAAAGGAATTCAAAATATCTCTATTCGCAGACGACATCATCCTCTCTCTGACCCAACCTAGGATCTCCCTACCCAACCAACATGCCGAATTAGATCGCTATGGGGCACTCTCAGGGTATAAAACAAATGCGTCAAAGTCTACGGCCATTCCAATTAACATCCCGGAGGACGAGGTTCACCACCTGCAGTCAAGCTTTCCCTACAAATGGGAACGTACTTCCCTTAAAAACCCAGTCTTTTAGCACCCTATATCAAGCCAATTTCCCTCCTCTGTATCGGTCAATTACGTCTGTATCGGTCAAAAAAATGGAAGACCCATCATATCTCCCTCTTGGGACGGATCACGTCCGTTAAAATGGTCATCCTCCCTAAGCTCCTCTATCTATTTCAGACGTTGCCCATCCCAATCCCATATGTCCATCTACGCAGACTCCAGAGTTACACACTGCGTTATGTCTGGAACTATAAAAAACACAGGATACCTTGCTCTGTCATGACTGTGTCACGCAGGGACGGGGGCCTGGCATTTCCCAACTTTGTTAGGTACTATCAAGCGGCCCAGCTACGTGCGATAGTCTCATGGTTCCCCCAGAGGTCCTACAATAAATTGCCACGACAGGTGTTCCACAGTTATCTACATATCAGACATTTTGCCCAAACCATAGCCCCGCATCTTCAATTCTCCCCACCCTCTCCATTTGAACGTATTATCTTGGAGGGGCTCTATCGTAGAGGACTGATCTCAGACATATACCAGATTCTAAACGCATACACCATACCAGTATGAGGAAAACATGCATACATGCTACGGTGGGTGAGAGAGCTGGGAGAGGAGCTTCCAGTGGAGGCCTGGCAGGCCGTCTGGAGGCAGGATGCCAAAAGTTCCCTATGTACTCTCTATAAAGAAAATGCGTACAAGATTCTATTTTTTTGGTATCAGACCCCAGATGTACTCCATAAAATGTATCCCTCCACCTCTGACCAATGTTGGCGATGCCAACGAGACAGAGGCTCTCTCTTCCACATCTATTGGTCCTGTCTTCTCATAGTCCCATTCTGACAATCTACACAGCAACTACTAACCCACCTCTTCGAGGTGCCGATACCCCTGACACCTACATTTTTCTTGTTAGGCCTCTCTCAGCCAAAAATTGCCAAACCATACAAGAAACTACTCAGACATATTCTAACGGCTAGGGATGGGCCCGGTGTTCGATTCAAACCCATGTACATTATACTGCTCTCCACTACCACCCCCTCCCAACATACTGCCCTCCACTGCCACCCCTCCTATTATACTGCCCTCCACTGCCACCCCTCCTATTATACTGCCCACCAATAACTCCCCCTATTATACTGCCCTCCACTACCACCCCCTCCCATCATACTGCCCCCCATGCCATTATTCCGCCCTCTACTGCCACCCCTCCTATTATACTGCCCTCCACTAACCCCCGCCCCATCATACTGCCCTCCACTACCACCCCTCCCATCATACTGCCCTCCACTACCACCCCTCCCATCATACTGCCCTCCACTACCACCCCTCCCATCATACTGCCCTCCACTACCACCCCTCCCATCATACTGCCCTCCACTACCACCCCTCCTATCATACTGCCCTCCACTACCACCCCTTACATCATACTGCCCTCCACTAATCCCCCTCCCATTATACTGCCTTCCACTATCACCCCTCCCATCATACTGCCCTCCCTCCCATCATACTGCCCTCCACTACCACCCCTCCCATCATACTGCCCTCCACTACCCCCCTCCCATTATACTGCCTTCCACTACCACCCCTCCCATCATACTGCCCTCCACTAACCCCCCTCCCATCATACTGCCCTCCACTAACCCCCCTCCCATCATACTTCCCTCCGCTACCACCCCCTCCCATAATAGTGCCCCTCTACCATTATACTGCCCTCCACTGCCACCCCTCCCATTTTACATTATACTGCCCCCTCCCATTATACTGCCCTCCACTGCCACCCCTCCCATTTACATTATACTGCCCTCCACTACCCCCTCCCATTATACTGTTCTCCACTGCCACCCATCCCATTTACATTATACTTCCCCCCCCCCATTATACTGCCCTCCACTACCACCCCCTCCCATCATACTGCCCCCTCCCATTATACTGCCCTTCACTGCCCCCTCCCATTTTACTGTACTCCACTGCCACCCCTCCCATTATACTGCCCTCCACTAACCCCCCCCCCCCATTATACTGCCCTCCACTACCACCCCCTCCCATTTTACTGCCCTCCACTGCCACCCCTCCTATTATACTGCCCTCCACTAACCCCCCCGTTATACTGCCCTCCAGTACCACCCCCTCCCATCATACTGCCTCCCTCCCATTATACTGCCCTTCACTGCCACCCCTCCTATTATACTGCCACCCCTCCTATTATACTGCCCTCCACTAACCCCCCTCCCATCATACTGCCCCCTCCCTTTATACTGCTCTCCACTGCCACCCCTCCCATTTACATTATACTGCCCTCCACTACCCCCCTCCCATTATACTGCCCTCCACCCCATTTACATTATACTGCCCTCCACTACCGCCCCATTATACTCTGCTATCTCCCATACACTGCCCCCCTCCAGTCATGCTGTACAGTCCCCCCATACTGCCCTCCACTACCCCAGCCCCTCCCATTATACTGCCCTCCACTACCCCCCTCCCATTATACTGCCCTCCACTGCCACCCCTCCCATTTACATTATACTGCCCTCCACTAGACCCTCTCCCATCATACTTCCCTCCACTAACCCCCCTCCCACATGCCCTCCACTGCCCCCTCCCATTAGACTGCCCTCCACTGCCCCTCCTCCCATCATACTGCCCTCCGCTACCACTCCCTCCCATAATACTGCCCCCTTCCAATATACTGCCCTCCACTGCCACCCCTCCCATTTTACATTATACTCCCCCCCTCTGGGCTCGGAGGGAATGGCCCAGGCCGGAGGTCGGGGGCCCTTCATGGTTTCTTGCACCAGGGCCCTGAAGGTTCTAATTACGCCTCTGCTGCATTCTGTATATAGCTCACCTCAGAACCCTGCACCCTGTATATAACTCATCCCAGAACCCTGCACCCTGTATATAACTCATCCCAGAACCCTGCACCCTGTATATAACTCATCCCAGAACCCTGCACCCTGTATATAACTCATCCCAGAACCCTGCACCCTGTATATAACTCATCCCAGAACCCTGTATATAGCTCACCTCAGAACCGTGGACCCTTTATATAGCTCATCTCAGAACCGTGGACCCTTTATATAGCTCATCCCAAAACCCAACACTCTGTACATAGCTCATCCCAGAATCCTGCCCTTTGTACACAGCTCATCCCAGAATCCTGCCCTTTGTACACAGCTCATCCCAGAACCCTGCACTCTGTACACAGCTCATCCCAGAACCCTGCACTCTGTACACAGCTCATCCCAGAACCCTGCACTCTGTACACAGCTCATCCCAGAACCCTGCACTCTGTACACAGCTCATCCCAGAACCCTGCACTCTGTACACAGCTCATCCCAGAACCCTGCACTCTGTACACAGCTCATCCCAGAACCCTGCACTCTGTACACAGCTCATCCCAGAACCCTGCACTCTGTACACAGCTCATCCCAGAACCCTGCACTCTGTACACAGCTCATCCCAGAACCCTGCACTCTGTACACAGCTCATCCCAGACCAGGAGGGAGTGGGGGAAGACCTCACTGCCGGCCACCCTGACCAGCAGTGGGTGCAGTATCCCCCGGAGGAACTGCAGTAATTCAGGTACAGATAACATGGGGACATACACCACAGGCTGGACCGGGCTTATATCAGGGAGAGAGCAAGCAGTAGTGGAATAGGGCAGCCATGAGGTGGGTGGTGTGCTCTGCTTTTCCTAACATTCACCTGGCATGGATTAATGGCCATCACTCCTCAGGACTCTGCAGGGGGCACTCTGGAGGTACTGTGTGCCTCCAGAGTGCCCCTTACTTTCTCCAGAGTGCCCCTTAGTACAGTAGTACTAAGGGGGCACTCTGGAAGAGGATGTATGGGGTCACTACAGAGGATGTAAGGAGGCACTAAGGGGGCACCCCGGAGGATGTAGGGGGACTCTGACTAAGTTAGTACCGCCAGAGTGCCCCCTTTCATCCCCCCTTACAACCTCCAGGGTGCCCCCTTAGTGCCGCCAGAGTGTCTCTTTACTTCCTCCAGAGTGCCCCCTTACATCCTTCGGAGTGCCCCACCACCAAGGTGGTATAGTAGTGGCTGACAGACTATCAGGAGGTGGTATTGCACTCCTCTTCCTCCTCTCTCCACTAACTACCCCCACCATACACTCCGCACTCCTCTCCTGTACATATTACCCCCCGCCATACACGCCGCACTCCTCTCCTGTACATATTACCCCCACCATACACTCCGCACTCCTCTCCTGTACATATTACCACCACCATACACTCCGCACTCCTCTCCTGTACATATTACCACCACCATACACTCCGCACTCCTCTCCTGTACATATTACCCACCTCCATACACTCCTCTCTTGTACATACTACTCACCACCATACACTCTGCATTCCCTATTTAACATTACCACATTCTGCACTATATAAGTCATCTCAGACTCTCTTTAACAACACCCCCTTTAAGCCAATATGTAGCGCAATTTAAGACATGTCCACTGTTCACGACAACGCGCTTTGCGCACCATATTGTTGTTCTTCTTGATGCCTAGGACCCACTTATGATCTTGCACACGCGCCCGCTGATTTCATGATACGCCCATGCCCCAAAAATCGGCAATAAAAGATGTCAAAAATCATCTTTTCGGGGGGGTGGGGGGTGTCCCTGAATGGCAGTTTGGAAATGTGGTCACCCTATATACAACCTGCACCTGTATCTGCCCTGGTGTCATCCAATCCAGCCATCTGCAGGAGTTAGTATGTGTGTTGTGTGAGTCCAGCACAGCACAGTATTCAACCTGCACCTGTATCTGCACTGGTGTCATCTAATCCAGCCATCTGCAGGAGTTAGTGTGTGTGTGTGTGTGTGTTGTGTGAGTCCAGCACTGCACAGTATACAACCTGCACCTGTATCTGCCCTGGTGTCATCTAATCCAGCCATCTGCAGGAGTTAGTGTGTGTGTGTGTGTGTTTTGTGAGTCCAGCACAGCACAGTATACAACCTGCACCTGTATCTGCCCTGGTGTCATCTAATCTAGCCATCTGCAGGAGTTAGTGTGTGTGTGTTGTGTGAGTCCAGCACAGCACAGTATACAACCTGTATCTGCCCTGGTGTCACCTAATCCAGCCATCTGCAGGAGTTAGTGTGTGTGTGTTGTGTGACTCCAGCACAATATACACTACCCAATTGCTGTTTTTCCCCATCTCCCTGCAGGCCATTACAATGTCTGGAAGGCCAACAAGGAGAGGCAGACAGTCACGAGCCAAGAAAAGGGGCAAGCAGGCTCTGTGTCTAGAGACAACAGTGCTGGTCGTGGACGCGGTGCATCATCATCAGCACGTGGCCATGGGACACGCTTGTCCTTTTCGGCAGCTGGACATGTTGAGCCGCATCATGCCGAAGGCTTGTTAGAGTGGATGACCAAGCCCTCCTCATCCTCTCTCACCCAGGCTCAGGCTACTGGCAAAGCAGATTCCACCGCGTACTCTTCCCTCGTCTCAATGTCATCAGTCGCCCCTTCCCTAGACCCACCATGTCCTCCTGAGGAGTCCCCCAAACTGTTTGAACCCAGTGTTGGGTACATGCTCCAGGAGGATGCCCAGCGTTTTGAAGGCTCTGATGATGATACCCAGCTAGAGGAAGGCAGTAGCATGAGCGCAGAGAGAGGGGATGCTCAAGGACAGCAATCTGGCAGTCATGTTCCACCTGCTGCAGCATATTGCCAGGTTTGCTCCAGTGGTGAAGAGGGAGGGGATGATGAGGTCACTGACTCCACGTGGGTGCCTGATCGGAGAGAGGAGGAGGAGGAGGCGGCACATCTCCAACGAGGCAGGATGCCCTCCGGGGGCCAGCTTGAGGGCAGCACACCAACTGAATCACACCGCAGAGCTCCGCCTGTGCAGGGCGCTGCCTCTGCTCGTTATTACAAAAGTTCTTTGGTGTGGGCCTTTTTTAAAATGAGTGCATCAGATCGCACCGCTGCTATTTGCAACATATGTCTCAAGCGTATCTCGCGTGGCCAAAACATCAGCCGCTTGGGCACCACAAGCATGACCAGACATATGTTGACCTGCCATGCAGCTCGTTGGCAAGCGTACCTTAAAGACCCACACCAAAGAACAAAGCGGACCTCTCCTTGCTCCTCATCAGCTGGGATCTCCAACCCCACTATACCTTCAGTCCTATCTGAAAGCTGCACTGAGAGGAATGAAGGTGTAGAATTAGGTGTGTCACAGCCAAGTACTTGCGGGCACTCTGCTAGCAGTACACCGACGTCCGATTGTACCAGGCAAATTTCCCTGCCCCAGCTGCTGGACCGTTGAAAGAAGTTCACTCCCAGCCATCCACATGCCCAGCGGTTGAATGCTAGCACTTCAACTGCTGCCTTTTCAGTTGGTAGACTCGGCCCTTTTCCGTGAGTTTGTGCAATGTGCGGTTCCTCAGTGGTAGGTTCCCAAATGCCACTTTTTCTCATGGAAGGCGATTCCGGCTCTCTACCGGCATGTGGAAGGCAATGTCTTGGCCTCGCTGGACAGGGCGGTCAGCGGTAGGGTGCATATTACCGCTGACTCATGGTCCAGCAGGCATGGACAGGGATGTTACCTATCTTTCACGGCCCATTGGGTCACTCTTTTGGCAGCTGGGAAGGATGCAGGACAAGGTGCAGTAGTGTTGGAGGTTGTTCAGCCACCACGCCTCCAAAATGCTACTACTGGTTGCGACACACCTCTCTCCTCCACCCCCTCCTCTTCTTCCTCCATGGCCTCTTCGAGTGCTCTGTCCTTGGAACCAGCGGTGCTTCGTAGGCGTTCAAGGGGCTACGCAAGTACACAGGCAAAAAGATGCCATGCCGTGCTTGCGCTGGTGTGTTTGGGGGACAGGAGCCACACTGGGGCAGAGGTTCTGTCAGCTCTGCAGGGGCAAGCCGAGAGGTGGTTGACGCCAGGCCAGCTTAAGCCAGGAATGGTGGTTTGTGACAATGGCACCAACCTCCTCTCCGCCCTGCGACAGGGACAACTGACCCGTGTGCTCACGTCCTTAACCTGGTGGTGCAGCGGTTCTTGGGCAGGTACCCAGGCTTACAGGATGTCCTGAGGCAGGCCAGGAAAGTCTGTGTGCATTTCAGCCGATCATATAATGCCAGTGCTCGGCTGGCTGAGCTGCAAAAGGAGTTGAACCTGCCCAAGAACCACCTTATATGTGACATGCCCACCAGGTGGAACTCAACGTTGGCCATGCTGCAGTGACTGCACATGCAGCAGAGGGCCATCAATGAGTACCTGTGCGACTACGGCACCAAGACAGGGTCATGGGAGCTCAGATTTTTTTCACCACGCCAGTGGAGCATGATCAGGGATGCATGCACTGTCCTGTCACCATTTGAGGAGGCCACAAGGATGGTGAGCAGTGACAGTGCATGCATCAGTGACACTGTACCTCTTGTCCACCTGTTGGAGCATACGCTGCGTGGAATAAAGGACAGGGCACTTGAGGCATTACAGAGGCAGGAAGAGGAGGACTTCCTTGCCTCTCAAGGCCCCCTTTATCCAGTCAGTGTTCCTTCTCTCCCACCCATCACACAGGAAGAGGATGAGGAGGAGGATTGTGTCAGCATGGAGGTGGAGCCTGGTACTCAGCATCAGCAGCAGCAGTCTTTTAGGGATGATTTACAGTCCCAAGAAACCGGTGGACTCGTACGTGGCTGGGAGGAGGTGGCTGCGGATCATGTCGTCCTTAGTGACCCAGAAGACTCCGGACCGAATGCCTCAGCTAACCTACGTTGCATGGCCTCCCTGATCCTGCAAATCCTGCGGAAGGATCCTCGTATTCTTCGGATCAAGGAGAGGGACCATTACTGGCTGGCCACTCTCCTTGATCCACGGTACAAGGGTAAGGTTGCGGACCTTATCTTGCCGTCGCAGAGGGAGCAGAGGATGAGACATCTCCGGGAGGCCTTGCAGAAAGGTCTGTGCAACGCGTTCTCAGAGACTGGGAGGTTGCAAACTGCTGGTCCTGGACGACGAGTTGCTGAGGCTTCGGTCAGTAGCAGAAGGAGCGGTGGGGAAGGTGGACGTCTGACCGATGCGTTCAGACAATTTTTAGTCCGCAGCCCCAAGGTATGATCGGTTCCAGCAACCATCGCCAGCGTCTGATATACATGGTGCAGGAATACCTAGGGGCAAGGTCAGACTTGGACACCTTTCCCACCGAAAATCCTCTGGCTTACTGGGTCTTGAGGATGGATCACTGGCCAGAGCTTGCACAGTATGCAATTGAGCTACTGGCCTGTCCTGCAACCAGCGTTCTTTCCGGACACACATTCAGTGCTGCTGGAGGCTGTCACGGATCACAGGGTGCGCCTGTCCACCGACTCGGTTGATCGACTGACCTTCATAAAGATGAACCAGTCTTGGATCACCACCAGCTACCAAGCACCTGAAGCTGATATAACAGAATAATTTATTTTGAAATGTCACATCCCTTCAAGACTGCCTATGCTGATGCTGAGTGACTGTCCTGTTATTTTGACTGACTATCCTCTTCCTCCTCAATGATCCTGATGATAGCTTGGAAGAACTTTTGTTTCTGGGTGCTACCACCAGTGGCTAAGGCCCAATTTTTCAGCCCCTGTTTAAACAGGGGCGTGTAATTACAATTTTTTATGCAATGCTTTGCAACAGGTCTCATTGCTGTGCTCCAAGTACAGTATCTGTGAGGGGTTGCAGTATTGTGGCACCAGCACCAGTGCCTAAGGCCCAATTTTTCAGCCCCTGTTTAACAGGGGCATGCAATTACAATTCTTGATCTAATAATTCACAGCAGGGCCCATTACTGCGCCCACCAAGAGTAACTGTGAGGGCTTACAGTGTTGTAGCACCAGCACCACCACCAAAGGCCCAATTTTTCCTACCACTGTTCAACAAGGGCATGTAATTACAATTCCTGATATAATAGTTCACAGCAGGGCGTTACAGCGCCCACCAAGAGTAGCTGTGAGGGCTTACAGTGTTGTGGCAACACCAACATCTAATGGGGCAAATTTCTGCAGAGTATATACGACAGGCCCCTACTTTCAAACATCCAACTTACAAACGACTCCTACTTGCAAACGGAAGGAGAAAACAGGAAGTGAGAGGAAATCTACCCCTAGGAAGGGAAATTCTATCCTGTTAGATTTAATTTGGGGAAAAGGTATCTCCTCTCTACTGATGCTTTATCACCAATCCTTGTTTCAATAAAAACCCCACTTTTCCAAAAAAAGGGATTTCTTTCTCGTACATCACGGGACACAGAGCGACATAGTCATTACTAATGGGTTATATAGATACCGTCAGGTGCTGGCAACTTCCAAAACCGGAAGTACCCTCCCCTATATAAGCCCCTCCCATCCGGGAGCACCTCAGTTTTTTGCCAGTGTCTAAGGTGTTGGCCAAGAAGAAACATGTGTTTTTCACTGAGCTTGCGTACAGGTTCTTTTGGGCCTCAGTAAGCTATTCCGGATCCGACCAAAAAAGCTTCATAGCTAAACGGTCGGTACCCGGGCCTTGCAGAGAAGAGCAAGGTTTTGCCTGTAATGCTTCTCTTAGGAGAGCTGGACCCTGGGATCCAGAGCTCTGGTCATACCCACGACCAAGATGTTTTCTGTGCAGGGTGCTATACAGGTCCAGGGGAGTGGAATCCTTGGGAACCCGGTCCCTGAAGGTTTGATTACAATGCCTGCCGTGATAGGTGAAGTTTGGGCTTTTGTGGACCAAACAAAGTCCTGCGGCGGGGAACAGGTAAGTGGGGGCCCCCAGGAACTTGGTTCTATTGGGGGACCCCCAAGCCTAATTTGTCTGTCTGTTACCTAACGGTATTCCCGCTAATATTCTGTGTATGCCTGTTACTACTGAGAAAATGTAAAAATTTTAAATAGTAGGCAAGAAAAAAAAAAAAAAAAAAAAAAAAAAGACCGCGGTACCTGTGTTAGACACTAGAGGCCGCTATGGTTCTTTTTCTTGTAATGTGGATTTTTTTCTTCCAGAATCAAATCCAGGCAGTTGGTATGTTCTCTGCTGGGAAGCTGTCTCCTCTGCCCTGTTGCTGCGCTCATCCATCCCCGGGCCCTGCGGCAAAGGGACCCTGGCTCCCATCTAGCTCCTTGTTGTTTTCAAAAAAGGCGCCGAAGGCGCACGCGCCCGCGCGCGTGCGCACGCGCCCGCGCGCGTGCGCACGCGCCTCTATTCATAGAGGCGATCTGGAAAAAGGGGCGGAGCGGGTGGATGACGCTCAGGTGTGCGCCGCGGCGCTACTGCGCATGTGCGGGCGTCCAGCGTGTTTTGAAGCACATTATAGCTGGCTGTTGAAGTGCACAGACAGAGCTAGCGACAATATAAAGGCACATAGAGGCGGTTGATGCAGGCATCCCCTAGAAAGGCACTTTAGTAGACACCAACTGTGATATAGCAGCAATTGTGCTAGACTATTCTCAGTAAAAGTGGTGTATTACGGCTGGAATACCTCAGCTTTAGGCTTAGGAATATGCCGTCCAGAAGCTCCGGAACTGAATCTTCCAGGAAGCGAAGGGGGTCTCATCGGGCTCTGAGGATCTTGGGCATACTTCTGCTGCACCAGTCTCCCCTGAAGTTCAGAGGTAAGTGACCGTAGAGACCCCGCAGGGGTACTTGGTACTGTGGCTGTCCTCAGTTCACCTGCTCCTGTGTATGTAACAGGAGGTTTTTTCCTCAGCTCTGGGAGGATTAGAGAGAGAGATTGTCAACATTGATCGCTGCCTCCCTGTCAGGGAAAGCACGCCGATCTCCATCTCCTCCTTCAAAGTGCCTGTGCAGAGCAACAGTCCCATACAGGGATCGACCTGCCTGAAGGGGATCAGGATAAGGTTGATTCTGTTATAGAGGAGTCAACAGTGGGGGAACCTTTTCTCAGCATCTCAAGCTGAAAGATTATGGGTTCAGTCTCTGACTAACATGGTCCGATCAGCATTTAAAAATGCACCTTGCGGAACCATCAACCACTACTGTATCCTCGTTGGGGTCGCTAGAAGCCCCCAGACTGTCTGTTCTTTTCCACTTCACCCTTTACTGAAAGGGCTTATTTACCAGGATTGGGAACGTCCTGAGAAAATATTTATTCCCCCAAGAGATTTCCGGTGGTCTATCCCATGGAGGATAAGTTCATCCAAAAAAAAATAAAAAAAATGGAAGGTCCCTACAGTGGACGCAGCCATCTCTTGTATGTATAAATCACTGACATGTCCAGTGGATAATGTCCAAATGTTCAAGAACCCAATAGATAAAAGATTGAAGTCCTTATGAAAGTCTGCTTCTTTCTACAGCAAGCTTGGTGACACAACCAGCAGTAGCAGCTATTGAGGTCTGCTAAGCAGTGAAGGATCAGTTGAAACAGGTCTTGAGGGACTTGACAGATCAGCAGGCTTTGCCCTAGCTGATCTACCTAGAGCCTTAGGCTTTGCGGTTGACGCCATAAGGATTCAGTCCATCAGGCCTCCCGCCTTACGCTGTCTATAGTACATATGCGTAGGCTTCTATGGCTCAAAAACTGGTCTGCTGAAGCTCCCTGTAAAGAATGGCTGGTTAGCGTCCCATTTCATGGTGAACGCTTATTCAGGGAAACCCTGGACAAATATATCCAGAAAATTTCCAGCGGTAAAAATACGCTCTTGCCGGTTAAAAACAGAGTTAGAGGTCCCTCTTTAAGAGGCCTGCTTCTCCAGTCCCTGGGGCATCGGCTGTGTAACAGTTCCGACGGCCTCCTCGGTCAATTCCCGGGGGTAAAAAACAGGGACAATAGCAGGGTAATGAGAAACCCTGGGTCAGGGGAGGTACAAAACCTCCCCCAAAGTTAAATTCATTGAAGGGTTGCCCCCACTCAGTCGGGTGGGGGGAGGACTCCAGTTGTTCGCAAGAGACCTGGCGGGACACGATCAAGACAGATAGGTGCTCTCCGCAGTATGTTTGGGATACAGTTTGGAGTTAAAAGACTCTCCTCCTTCCCATTTTTGAGGTCAAACGTGCCAAGGGATCCCCGGAAGATAGAGTCCCTCTTGTTGGCACTAGAACAACTATTGCTCCAAGGAGTAATTATGGAGGTTCCCCTGTAAGAATGAGGGTTTGGGTTTTACTCAAACCTCTTTACAGTCCCGAAGCAAACGCGAACGGGAGGCCCATATTAATTCTAAAAAGGGCTATACAAATTCCTGTATATCAGGACTTTCCGATGGAGTCGATCCGATCGGTGGCCACTGCCCTACAAGGGGAGGATTGGTTAGCCACGATCGACATCAAAGATGCTTATTTGCACATTCCCATCTTTCCAGTCCACCAAAAATTTCTACGCTTTGCAGTAGAAGGGCGCCATTTTCAGTTCAGAGCCTTACCCTTCGGTTTGGCCACAGCACCACGAGTGTTTACAAAAATTCTGGCCCTTTATTGGCCAATCTAAGAACACAAGGTGTAATGATAATGGCATATCTAGATGACTTGTTGCTGATAGACCACTCAGTGAAAAAACTAGACATGGTCGTTCACAAGACAATCAAGTATCTGGAATCTCACGGTTGGATTATCAACCGAGACAAGTTAGCCCTAAAAACCAGTCAAAAGTCTGGAATACTTGGGGCTAAGGTTGGATTCAGGCCAGAGAAAAATATTCTTGCCTCGAGGAAAGGTGTTGTCTTTGAAAGATTTGATCCACTTAGTGGGTACAAAAAAGACAGCCGTCCATACGCCTGTGCATAAGGCTGCTGGGAAAAATGGTGGCATCATTCGAAACAGTACCCTACGGTCAATTCCATTCAAGGAATTTGCAGGGGGCCATACTGTCAGCCTGGAACAAAAAAGTTCAGGCCCTAGACTTACAATGTCCTTGTCCCCTTCCGTTCGCAAGAGCCTCCGTTAGTGGTTGGTTCCCCAGAATCTGGAAAAAGGGAAATCCTTCAGTCTGATTTCTTGGAAGGTGGTCACTACAGATGCCAGCCTTATAGGCTGGGGAGCAGTACTGGAGCAATAGTCTCTCCAGGGCAGATGGTCGGATGCAGAAAAGGCCCTGCCCATCAATCTCTTAGAGATACGAGCAGCCCGGTATGCCCTAGTAGCATGGACATCCAAACTCCAAGGGTCCCCTGTCAGAATTCAATCATCAGGGGGGCACCAGGAGTCGTGCAGCCCAGAGGGAAGTAAATTACATCCTGAAATGGGCAGAAAAATATGTCCCAGCCATATCTGCGGTATTCATTCCAGGAGTGGAGAATTGGAAGGCGGACTTTCTAAGTCGCCAGCAATTAGGCCCAGAGGAAGGGTCCCTTCACCCCGAGGTTTTCTGGACAATATGTCAGCGGTGGGGAACATCGGATGTAGATCTTCTAGCATCCAGATTCAACGCAAAGGGGGACAGGTTTGTCTCTCGGACAAGGGATCCCCTAGCTTGCGGCTCGGATGCCCTAGTGTTCCCTTGGGATCAGTTCAAGCTCATATATACATTCACACCGCCACAATGGTTACCTCGATTACTCCGCAGAATCAGGGTAGAAAAGAAACCAGTGATTCCGGTGGCTCCAGCGTGGCCCCGAAGAGCGTGGTACGCGGAGATTGTAAAATTTCAGTGGGGAGTCCTTGGACTCTCCCACGTCGTCCGGACCTGCTTTCGCAAGGACCGATATACCACCCTTCCTTACCAGCCCTAGGTTTGACGGCCGGGCTATGGAAGCCCACATTCTAAAAAAAGAGAGGGCTCTCTAATCCTGTGGTATCTACCATGATCAATGCCAGGAAGCCGGTATCCAGGCAGATCTAATATAGAATCTGGAAGGCGTACATCGCGTGGTGTGAGGCCAAGAAATGGCATCCACATAAGTACGTAATAGGTAGGATTCTGGACTTCCTACAATGGGCTGTAGATAGGAAGCTTGCCTTGAGTACTATCAAGGGTCAGATTTCGGCCTTGTCAATATTTTTTCAAAGGCCCTTGGCTTCGCATTCACTAGTCAAAGCCTTTATACAAGGAGTGATGCGTATTAGTCCTCCGGTTAATATTCCCATATGTCCATGGGATCTAAACTTGGTTCTGTCGGTTCTACAGAAACAACCATTTGAACCATTACAGCATATTTCTTTGGTGCTTCTCACCAGGAAATTGATTTTTCTAGTAGCCATTTGTTTGGCTAAAAGAGTGTCGGAATTAGCAGCTATGTCCTGTAAGGAGCCATATCTGGTTATCCATAAGGATAGAGTAGTATTACGTCCTCATCCAGCCTTTCTTCCTAGGGTGGTACCGAGGTTTCATTTGAACCAAGATGTGGTTCTTCCTTCTTTTTTCCCCAAACCTACTTCGGTAGAGGAAAAGTTATTGCATTCTTTGGATGTAGTAAGAGCAGTTAAAGCTTATCTAAAAGCCACTGCTCAGATTCGCAGAACGGATACTTTGTTTATTCTGCCGGAAGGCCCCAGAAAGGGTCAGGCAGCGTCAAAATCTACTTTAGCCAAGTGGATTCGACAGGTCATAATACAAGCCTATGGCTTGAGAAGGAGACCGCCTCCGTTCAAAGTTAGAGCGCACTCCACGAGAGCAGTTGGAACTTCATGGGCAGTGCATCACCAGGCCTCCCTGGCTCAAATCTGTAAGGCCGCAACATGGTCTTCAGTTCACACGTTTACTAGGTTCTACCAGGTGGACGTTAGAAGTCAGGAGGATGTCGCCTTTGGGCGCAGTGTGCTGCAGGCCGCAAAAGATCCTCATGTCTGATAGCGCTCAGCTTATATATGGTGTATCCCCCCCCTCATTGGGCATTGCTTTAGGACATCCCATTAGTAATGACTATGTCGCTCTGTGTCCCGTGATGTACGAGAAAGAAAATAGGATTTTTATAACAGCTTACCTGTAAAATCCTTTTCTTGGGAGTACATCACGGGACACAGAGCTCCCGCCCCTCTTTGGGGACACTTATTGCTTTGCTACAAAACTGAGGTGCTCCCGGATGGGAGGGGCTTATATAGGGGAGGGTACTTCCGGTTTTGGAAGTTGCCAGTGCCAGCACCTGACGGTATCTATATAACCCATTAGTAATGACTATGTCGCTCTGTGTCCCGTGATGTACTCCCAAGAAAAGGATTTTACAGGTAAGCTGTTATAAAAATCCTATTTTTTATAACAGCTTACCTGTAAAATCCTTTTCTTGGAGTACATCACGGGACACAGAGCGACTTAGTCATTACTAATGGGTTATATAGATTACCTTCAGGTGTTGGCACTGGCCAATTCCAAACCGGAAGTACCCTCCCCTATATAAGCCCCTCCCATCCGGGAGCACCTCAGTTTTGTAGCCAAGCAATAAGTGTCCCAAAAAGAGGGGTGGGAGCTCTGTGTCCCGTGATGTACTCCAAGAAAAGGATTTTACCGGTAAGCTGTTATAAAAATCCCTTTTTCTTTTTCGTACATCACAGGACACAGAGCGACTTAGTCATTACTAATGGGACGTCCCAAAGCAATGCCAAATGAGGGGAGGGATACATAAGCTGGGCGCCATCAGGCATGAGGATCTTTTGCGGCCTGCAACACACTGCGCCCAAAGGCGACATCCTCCTGACTTCTAACGTCTACCTGGTAGAATCTAGTAAACGTGTGTACCGAAGACCATGTTGCGGCCTTACATACTTGAGCCAGGGAGGCCTGGTGATGCACTGCCCAAGAAGTTCCAACTGCTCTTGTGGAGTGCGCCCTAACTTTGAACGGAGGCGGTCTCTTTCTCAAGCCATAGGCTTGTATTATGACCTGTCGAATCCACTTGGCTAAAGTGGATTTTGATGCTGCCTGACCCTTTTTAGGGCCTTCCGGCAGCATAAACAAAGTATCCGTTCTGCGAATCTGAGCAGTGGCTTTTAGATAAGCTTTAACTGCTCTTACTACATCCAAGGAATGTAATAACTTTTCCTCTACCGAGCTAGGTTTGGGGAAAAAAAGAAGGAAGAACCACATCTTGGTTCAAATGAAACCTCGATACCACCTTAGGAAGAAAGGCTGGATGAGGACGTAATACTACTCTGTCCTTATGGACAACCAGATATGGCTCCTTACAGGACAAGGCGGCCAATTCCGATACTCTTTTAGCCGAACAAACAGCTACTAAGAAAATCAATTTCCTGGTGAGAAGAACCAAGGAAATGTGTTGCAATGGTTCAAACGGTTGTTTCTGTAGAACTGACAGAACCAGGTTTAAGTCCCAAGGACATATGGGAATACTAACCGGAGGGCTAATACGCATCACTCCTTGTATGAAAGCTTTGACTAGTGAATGCGAAGCCAAGGGCCTTTGAAAAAATATTGACAAGGCCGAAATCTGACCCTTGATAGTACTCAAGGCCAGCTTCCTATCTACAGCCCACTGTAGGAAGTCCAAAATCCTCCCTATCACGTACTTACGTGGATGCCATTTCTTGGCCTCACACCACGTAATGTACGCTTTCCAGATCCTATAATAGATCTGCCTGGATACCGGCTTCCTGGCATTGATCATGGTAGATACCACAGAATTAAAGAGCCCTCTCTTTTTCAGAATGTGGGCTTCAATAGCCAGGCCGTCAAACCTAGGGCTGGTAAGGAAGGGTGGTATATCGGTCCCTGCGACAGCAGGTCCGGACGATGTGGGAGGGTCCAAGGACTCCTCACTGACATTTTTACAATCTCCGCGTACCATGCCCTTCGGGGCCACGCTGGAGCCACCAGAATCACTGGTTTCTTTTCTACCCCGATTCTGCGGAGTAATCGCGGCAACAATTGTGGCGGTGGGAATGCATATATCAGCTTGAACTGATCCCAAGGGAACACTAGGGCATCCGAGCCGCAAGCTAGAGGATCCCTTGTGCGAGACACAAATCTGTCCACCTTTGCGTTGAATCTGGATGCTAGCAGATCTACATCCGGTGTTCCCCACCGCTGGCATATTGGGATGAAAACCGCGGATATGGCTGGGACATATTTTTCTGCCCACTCCAGGATGCAATTTGCTTCCCTCTGGGCTGCACGACTCCTGGTGCCACCCTGGTGATTGATATATGCCACTGCTGTGGCATTGGCCGATTGAATTCTGACAGGGGACCCTTGGAGTTTGGATGTCCATGCTACTAGGGCATACCGGGCTGCTCGTATCTCTAAGAGATTGATGGGCAGGGCCTTTTCTGCTTCTGACCACTTGCCCTGGAGAGACCATTGCTCCAGTACTGCCCCCCAGCCTATGAGGCTGGCATCTGTAGTGACTACCTTCCAAGAAACCGGACTGAAGGGTTTCCCTTTTTCCAGATTCTGGGGCACCAACCACCAATGGAGGCTCTTGCGAACGGAAGGAGACAGGGACATTGGTAAGTCTAAAGCCTGAACTTTTTTGTTCCAGGCTGACAGTATGGCCCTTTGCAAATTCCTTGAATGGAATTGACCGTAGGGTACCGCTTCGAATGAAGCCACCATTTTTCCCAGCAGCCTCATGCAGAGGCGTATGGATGGTTTTCTTTTTGTACCCACTAAGTGGGTCAAATCTTTTAAAGACACCTTCTCTGGAGGTAAGAAAATCTTTCTCTGATTTGAATCCAGCCTTAGCCCTAAGTATTCCAGACTTTTGACTGGTCTTAGAGCTGACTTGTCCCGGTTGATAATTCAACCGTGATATTCCAGATACTTGATTGTCTTGTGAATAGCTACTTCCAGCTTTTCCACTGAGTGGTCTATTAGTAGCAGGTCGTCTAGATATGCCATTATCGTTACACCCTGTGTTCTTAGATTGGCCAATAATGGGGCCAGAATTTTTGTGAACACTCGTGGTGCTGTGGCCAGACCGAAAGGTAAGGTTCTGAACTGAAAATGGCGCCCTTCTACTGCAAAGCGTAGAAATTTCTGGTGGGCCGGAAAGATGGGAATATGCAGATAAGCATCCTTTCTGTCGATCGAGGCTAACCATTCCTGCCCTTGTAGGGCGGTGGCCACCGATCGGATCGACTCCATCCGAAAAGTCCTGATATTTAGGAACTTGTTTAGCCCTTTTAGATTTAATATGGGCCTCACGTCCCCATTTGGTTTGGGGACTGTGAAAAGGTTCGAATAAAACCCAAATCCGCTTTCTTCCAGGGGAACCTTCATGATTACACCTTGGAGCAATAGTTGTTCTAGTGCCAGAAGGAGGGATCCTCTCTTCTGGGGATCTCTTGGCACGTTTGACCTCATAAATTGGGCAGGAGGAGTGCCTTTTAACTCCAGCTTGTATCCCAGACTTACTGCGGAGAGCACCCATCTGTCTCTGATGGTGTCCCGCCAGGTCTCTGTGAACAACTGAAGTCTTCCCCCCACCCGATTGAGTGGGGGCAACGCTTCATGCCTTGGGGGGAGGTTTTGTACCTCTCTTGATCCAGGGCTTCTTGTTACCCTGTGATTGTCCCTGATTTCTGCCCCCTGAATTTGACCGCAGAGGCCGTCGGAACTGCTTCACAGCCGATGTGCCCGGGACTGGAGAAGTAGGCCTCTTAAAAGAAGGACTTCTACCCTTGTTCTTAACCGGTAAGAGTGAACTTTTACCGGCAGAAATTTTCTGGATATATTTGTCCAGATCTTCTCCAAATAAGCGTTCTCCATGAAATGGGAAGCTAACCAGCAGTTTTTTGCAGGGAGCTTCAGCAGACCAGTTTTTGAGCCACAGAAGCCTACGCATATGTACTATAGACAGCGTAAAGCGGGAGGCCTGTTGGATTGTATCCTTTATGGTGTCCACCGCAAAACACAAGGCTCTAGGCAGGTCAGCTAGGGCAAGAGCCTGCTGATCTGGTAAGTCCCTTAAGACTTGTTTCAACTGATCTTTCACTGCTTGGCAGACTCCAATCGCTGCTACCGCAGGTTGTGTCACCATGCTTGCTGTAGAGAAAGCAGATTTTAGTAAAGACTCCAATTTTTTATCTATTGGGTCTTTGAACATTGGAACATTATCTACTGGACATGTCAGTGATTTGTTAACAGAAGAGATGGCTGCGTCCACTGTAGGGACCCTCCATTTTTTTATGAACTTATCCTCCATGGGATAGATCACCGGAAATCTCTTGGGGGGAGCAAATATTTTATCAGGATGCTCCCAATCCTGGTAAATAAGCCCTTCTAATAAAGGGTGGATTGGGAAGGAACAGACAGCCTGGGGAGCTTTTAGCGACCCCAGCGAGGAAACCGTAGTGGATGGTGGTTCCGCCAGAGGCATTTTAAATGCTGATCGGACCATGTTAGTCAGAGACTGAACCCATAATCTTTCAGCCTGAGATGCTGAGAAAGGTTCTTCCACTGTTGATTCCTCCATAACTGAATCAACCTCATCCTGATCCCCTTCAGGTAGGTCGATCTGTGTGGGGCTGTTCCTCCACTAACAGGCACTCTGAAGGAGGAGACGGAGATCGGACGCGCTTTTCCTGTGACAGGGAAGCAGCGATCAATGCTGTTAATCTCTCTTCCAATCCTCCCAGAGTTGAGGATAAAACCTCCTCTGTTATATATACAGGAGCAGGTGGACTGGGGACAGCCGCAGCACCAGGCATTCCTGCGGGGTTTCTACGGCTACTGACCTCTGAATTCTCAGGGGAGATTGGTGCAGTACAAGCATGCCCAATATCCTCAGAGCCCGATGGAGACCCCTTTGGCTTCCTGGAAGACCTATTACCGGAGCATCTGGACGACATATCCTTTAAGCACAAAGCTGAGGTATTCCCGTCGTCATACACCAATTTTTGCTGGTAATAGTCTAACACAGTTGCTGCTATATACCAGCTGGTGTCCACTAAAGTGCCTTTCTATGGGGATGCCTGCATCAACCGCCTCTGTGTGCCACTGTTTGTTGCTAGCTCTGTTTGCATCCAGCTGACACTTGTACTGTGTCTTTTAACCATGCTGGGGCGCCTGCACATGCGCAGAAGCGCAGCGCATCGAGCGTCATCCACCCGCCCTGCCCCTTTTTTTTCATAGGAGGCGCGTGCACGCGCCCGCGCGCGCCATTGGCACCCTTTTCGAAATCAAACAGGGACTAGGAGCCAGGGCCCTTTTTGCCGGAGGGCCTGTGCGGTGGATGAGCGCAGCAACAGGGCAGAGGAAGTGGATTCCCACAGAGAAACTTACCAACTGCCTGGATCTTTTGACTTGAGAAAACCAAAGATCCACATGACAAGAAAAATGGACTACAGCGGCCTCTAGTGGTTTAACACAGGTACCGCGGTCCCTTTTTTTTTTTTTCTTGACTACAATTAAAATTTTACATTTTTAGTAGTTACAGGCAAACACAGATATTTAGCGGGAATACCGTTAGGTAACAGACAGAAAGACAAATTAGGCTTGGGGGTCCCCCAATAGAACCAAGTTCCTGGGGGCCCCCACTTACCTGATCCCCGCCGCAGGACTTTGTTTGGTCCACAGAAGTCCAAACTTCACCTATCACGGCAGGCATTGTAATTAAACCTTCAGGGACCGGGTTCCCAAGGATTCCACTCCCCTGGACCTGTATAGCACCCTGCACAGACAACATCTTGGTCGTGGGTATGACCAGAGCTCTGGATCCCAGGGTCCAGCCCTCCTAAGAGAGGCATTACAGGCAAAACCTTGCTCTTCTGCTGCAAGGCCCGGGTACCGACCGTTTAGCTATGAAGCTTTTTTGGTGGGATCCGGAACAGCTTACTAAGGCCCAAAAGAACCTGTACGCAAGCCCAGTGAAAACACATGTTACTCTTTGGCCAACACCTTAGACACTGGCAAAAAACTGGGGTGCTCCCGGATGGGAGGGGCTTATATAGGGGAGGGTACTTCCGGTTTGGAATTGGCCAGTGCCAACACCTGAAGGTAATCTATATAACCCATTAGTAATGACTAAGTCGCTCTGTGTCCCGTGATGTACGAAAAAGAAACATTTGTCATTGGGACGGAAAGTGAGGTGAAATGTTCTGAACAGGTGCACAGACAGCAAAACAAATGTTACAGGGGTGATAACCCTTCCCTATGTTTTCCAAAAAGCTTAAAAATATATTTTTTGGCTGGAGCTACACTTAACCACTTAACGACCGCTCACTGTATATATACACACACGTCGTCAGAATGGCACCGACTGGCACAATCACGTAGAGTGTACGTGATTGCCTTTGTACAGTTGGGGGGTCCAATCGGACCCCCCTCCTATACAGTGAGCAGCCGTTAATCGTTCGGGAGCAATCCAGGATGAGGGGGCAGCCGTTGGATTCCGGCCACCCCCTCGCGATCGCTCCCGGCGAATGAAAAGGCCCCCTCTGTCACACACACAGGCAGAGGAAGCAGGAGGAAGTGATGTCATCTCTGGTGCGGCACTCACATATACCGAGCGCCGTACAAGAGAAGACATCAGGTCAGTGCACAAAACACTACACTGACACCAGAAAACATAGGGACATAAATCGCCCCCCCAGGCCCCCCCAGACACCCCCCCGCCCCCAGTCACAGTGTCACTGATTGCAGTGACCATTTATTTACTGATCACTGCAATCAGTGACATTTGTGACTGTAAAAGTGTCACTACAGTCAGTTTTAGGTCCAGTGTAGCCCCCTAACCCCCCCTAATAAAGGTTTAACCCCCTGATTGCCCCCCCAGATATCCCTTTCACCCCCTATCACCACTGTTGCTAAGCGATCATTTTTCTGATCGCTGCCTTAGCGTCGGTGATGCCGATCGGTAGCCAGTAATTTTTGCTAGGTTCGCCGCAGGTTTTTATAGCGTCAGGTACCCCAATATATTATCTAATAAAGGTTTAACCCCCTTGATCGCCCCCCAGGTAACCCTTTCACCCCCTATCACCAGTGTCGGTGTAACGTACCTTAGGTGTGAGCCTGACGTGCGGAGAGGGACCTCCCGTACAACCCCGGCTCGGAGACCACTGGAGTGGGGACAGTGGTGGTAAGAGCACGGTGAGGTAAGGGTGCCTGTCTGATCCTCACTGCTTGGAGTGGTGGAGCCGAGTGGAGAATGGAACGGCTGGTTCCGGAAGCAGCGGATGCAGGTCAGCAGGTGCAGCTTGCAGAGCAGGGATGCAGGTCAGCAGGTGCAGGTTTGCATTGCAAAGGATGCAGGTCAGCGTGTGCAGCTCGCAGAGCAGAGGATGCAGGTAAGCTGGTGCAGGTTTGCAGAGTCAGACAAGCCGGGTCATACACATCAAGGTAAACATCATAAGTGGCAGGCAGAGAGTAGTCAAAGTCCAGGCCGAATCTTGGCAACAGGCAGACTGGCAGATAACTGAGCAGGGTCAAACGAGCCGAGGTCAGGACTGGAGACAGAAGCGTGGTCAGGAAGCCGGGTCAAACACAGGAACAGGATACAAGCACAGAATCAGGAACTCAGGGAACAGAAGCAGATCAAATCACAAGGGGCAACATCTCTGCAATGTATTTTATAGGAAGTACATGGGAGGAGCAAGGGGTTCAGAGTTCAACAGTAATCAAGACACCAAGCAGAGTAGTCTAATGGATCAGATAGGTTGTCCAGCAGATCAGGCAGGGAACTGTCCAGCATCTCAGATAGCTCAGTTGGAAGAGTCAATGCCAGACACAGAAGAGGTCCCAGGTTCAAGCCCAGCACGTCCCTGACAGTCGGTGATGCAGATCGGTAGCCAGTAATTTTTTTTAGGTTCGCCGCAGGTTTTTATAGCGTCAGGTACCCCAATATATTATCTAATAAAGGTTTAACCCCCTTGATCGCCCCCCAGGTAACCCTTTCACCCCCTATCACCACTGTCGCTAAGCGATCGTTTTTCTAAACGCTGTCTTAGTGTCGGTGATGCAGATCGGTAGCCAGTAATTTTTTTTAGGTTCGCCGCAGGTTTTTATATAGCGTCAGGTACCCCCATATATTATCTAATAAAGGTTTTAACCCCCTGATTGCCCCTAGTTAACCCTTTCACCAATGATCACCATATAAGTGTTACGGGTGACGCTGGTTAGTTAGTTTGCTTTTTATAGTGTCAGGGCACCCGCCGTATATAACCCAATAAAGGTTTAACCCCCTGATCGCCCGGCGGGTGATATCAATTAGGTTTTAGCTTCAGAGAGGGTCTGCGTCACACCCCAGGCAGCGTCAGGTTAATGCCAGTAACGCTAACACCCACGCGTGAAGCATACACCCCCTTAGTGGTATAGTATCTGAACAGATCAATATCTGATCTGATCAGATCTATACTAGCGTCCCCAGCAGTTTAGGGTTCCCAAAAACGCAGTGTTAGCGGGATCAGCCCAGATACCTGCTAGCACCTGCGTTTTGCCCCTCCGTCCAGCCCAGCCCACCCAAGTGCAGTATCGATCGATCACTGTCACTTACAAAACACAACACACATAACTGCAGCGTTCGCAGAGACAGGCCTGATCCCTGCGACTCCAGTGCTGTAGGAGGTGATTTCACCACCACAGTTAAAAAAAAAAAAGCATATATGCCGAAGCATGGGGGCAGCAGGGGCGGAGGAGCGGAGGAGCAATTTTGCTCCTAATGCCGCGTACATACGGTCGAAATTCCGATGGAGGCTTGCCCGTGGAAAAGTTTGACCATGTGTGTGCGGCATAACTTTTTTGCGGGAGGATGCCCCAATGCTTCGGCATATATAAATGGTGCATGTATGCCCATCATTAGAAGTGGGTGGATGAATGGCGGTATTCTAATGGTGGGCATACCCACCGATCAATCTCTTTTTTCGTTCAGCCAACAGGCTGCATGAAAAAAAGATTACAATACATGTCCAACAAGGACCAGCAACGTACTGGTATGTTGCTGGACTTTGAATGTTTATACCAGAATGATGCCTGCGGGTTTAGGTATCATCTTGGTATCATTCTTTTCAGCCAGCGGCCGGCTTTCATGTAAAAGCAATCCTAGCGGCTAATTAGCCTCTGGACTGCTTTTACAAGCAGTGGGAGGGAATGTCCCCCCCCGGATATAAAAAGCGCCATTGGGAAATTGGGAAAGCATTTTATCACACCGATCTTGGTGTGGTCAGATGCTTTGAGGGCAGAGGAAAGATCTAGGGTCTAGAAGACCCCAGTTTTTTTTAAAAAAAGAGTACCTGTCACTACCTATTGCTATCATAGGGGATATTTACATTCCCTGAGATAACAATAAAAATGCAAAAAAAAAAAAAATATATGGAAGGAACAATTTAAAAATAAAATAAAAAAGCAAAATTAATAAGAAAAAAAAGAAAAAAAAAAAAAAGCACCCCTGTCCTGCCCTGCTCTTGCCCAATGGCGAACGCAAGCGTCAGTCTGGCGTCATATGTAAACAGCAATTGCACCATGCATGTGAGGTATCACCGCGAAGGTCAGATCGAGCGCAGTAATTTTAGCAGTAAAACTCCTCTGTAAATCTAACGGGGTAACCTGTAAAGGCTTTTAAAGGCTTTTAAAAATGTATGTAGTTTGTCGCCAATGCGCGTTTGTGCGAAATTTTAAAGCATGTCGTATTTGGTATCTATGTACTCGGCCTAAGATCATCTTTTTTATTTCATCAAACATTTGGGCAATATAGTGTGTTTTAGTGCATTAAAATTAAAAAAAGTGTATTTTTTCCCCAAAAAATGCGTTTGAAAAATCGCTGCGCAAATACTGTGTAGAAAAAAAAATGCAACACCCACCATTTTAATCTGTAGGGCCTTTGCTTTAAAAATATATATAATGTTTAGGGGTTCAACATAATTTTCTTGCAAAAAAATATATGTTTTGCATGTAAACAAAAAGTGTCAAAAAGGGGTTTGTTTTCAAGTGGTTAGAAGAGTGGATGTAAGCTTCCTAATGTTGTGTATAAAATACCAGAACAGTTCAAAACCCCCCCAAATGACCCCATTTTGGAAAGTAGACACCCCAAGCTATATACTGAGAGGCATGTCGAGTCCATGGAATATTTTATATGTTGACACAAGTTGCGGAAAAAATACAATTTTTTTTTTTTTTTTTGCACAAAGTTGTCACTAAATGATATATTGCTCAAACATGCCATGGGCATATGTGGAATTACACCCCAAAATAAATTCTGTTGCTTTTACTGAGTACGGGGATACCACATGTGTGAGACATTTTGGGAGCCTAGCCGCGTACGGGACCCCAAAAACCAAGCACCGCCTTCAGGCTTTCTAAGGGTGTAAATTTTTGATTTCACTTCTTTTTTTTGTTTACAAAGTTTTATTTGGAAGTTCAAATGTGCAGGTACATAAGGTGTTGATAAAGGTAATCAATATAAAAAAAACGCAGAGTTCTTATATGCAAATATTGGTTGTAGACATAGTAATAAGGTACAAAGATATAGTTCACGGGTATATGTCACTAACACACAAAACAAGCACTATAGGTCAATATTTCAGGGTATCGCAAAAGAGTGAAAGTGGAGCCTTAGGGACTAAATTGTTAAGTTATGTTGTACGCCAATATGACCATTTCCTTTCATATACATGGAGGGTGTCATGGAGAGTGTGATAGATTCTCTCCGAAAGTTTCATCATCTCCATCCTAGCCAGTACCTGCGACCAGGGGAGATCTTTGGATCTCCAATTATAAGCAATCATCCATTGGATGGAGCTGCATAAAGTGTGAAAGAGTCTCATGCAGGGGATTGGAATATTAGGAACCTTAGCATATAAAAGGCAAATTTGTGGGGATATGGGGAACCTCTGTTTGGTGGAGTTTTCGAAGATTTCTACTGCGTTGCGCCATGTATGAAGTAGGTGTTTGCAGCTCCAAAATATGTGTAGGATATTGCCTGGTTCTGAACAACCCCTAAAGCATATTGGGGAGATTGAGGGATAGAAGGTGTGAAGTTTGGATGGGGTGAGATACCGTCTAGAGAATATTTTTGTGGGAGTCTCTCTGAAGGAGATAGCTTTGTTACTCTGACGTAGATTATCTGACATGTTATGCCATTCATCCACTGTGAAGGTGCTAACTATGTCTGATTCCCAATGGAGCATTTGAACGGACTTGTCAGGTGAGTGAAAAGTATTGAGGTGGTTGTATAGGCGGGATATGATGCCCTTATCTCTAGATGAAGATATGCAAATCCGTTCAAAGATTGTTACAGTGGGAATGATGGAGAGAGAGTAATATTCTGCATAGAAAGCTTTGATTTGGTTGTAGTGTTGAAGTTCGGATAGGGGAATGCCATATTTATCTTGCAAAGCGGTGAATGAGGAGAATTCCCATTTAGATTGTAAAGATTTGAGTGTAGTAAGATTGTTATTGATCCAATAGGCAAAAGGTTGACAATTTCCATAGGCATGGGTAAATCTCGGGTCGCCTAGGAAGGAAGCCAGGGGGGGGGGGGGTGAGTGAAGATAATTCAAAGGTAAGTTGGGCTTTGAGCCACAATTGGTAGTAGTGAGCTACAATTGCATTGTATTTGGATAGTTTGCTGTATGAGGCTGTTCTGGACCATAGGATTCCCTGTAGATACCAGGGGGAGATAGAGGATGAAACAAAAATGTGTAGCGCTAAATCAAATAAGAACTGCACTCTGAACAAGTGCAGTATATAACAGTGATGTGTGATTAAAGCAATCAACAAAACATCTAATAACAGATATATAATAACGTTCATGTAATCCACCGTGATAAAAGTTATTCCGTGATAAAAAATGGTTCAAATAATCCTCAATGATGTGGACTATATAGCATGAAAAAAATCACCCAAAAAATTAAGTCATTAATAATGTTAAAATAAATTGAATGCTTAATAAAAAAAACTGATGAATGATAATCAAAGTGATAGTGCTCCCAATAAACTTGACGTGAAGTGACCACCACCAATCGGTTGTAGAAAAGGCTTACCAGAAAGAGTGGACCCCAAAAACATACGTTCAGAGGGTCAACCAGGCATTGGCAAGCCACTGTAGACAGCGAATCCTCAGCAGCAATTCAAACGGAAACATCAAGCTACAATCCAAGATGGAAAAAGGTTGTCGCTCCTATCCGAATATGCAATGAAGCTTACGGACAGTGCCCAATTAGGGCCAGGCAGTGTTACCAGATGAATTGCGATAGATTCGGAGATAAAGGATGATTCAAACTTTTTCCAAGAAAATACATTGAATGGGCGTGAACCATTGGGCTAACTGAGAAAGCTTGGCGGCAAGAAAATAATGCCACAGGTTCGGGAGACCCATCCCGCCCATAGTTTGAGGTCTGTGCATGTGTGCGTGGCTGCATCTAGGTTTCTTGTTTGACCATATAAATTTATTGATTTCTTTTTGGAGAGAAGCAAGTCTAGTTTTAGGGATGTTAATGGGAAGGGAACGGAAGTAATATAGTAGTTTGGGAAGAATTGTCATTTTAATGGCACAAATTCTGCCTAGAAATGAGATATGAAGGGTAGACCAGGTCTTGAGGAGTGTAGATATATTATTGAATAGAGGGATATAATTGGTTTTAAATAGTAGGCTGTGTGAGGAGGTGATAGAGACACCAAGGTATTTAAACGAGTGAGGGCACCATATGAAAGGGAAATTTTTCGTCAACATGGTCTTTGAGTGTTCAGAGAGATTGATGGGTAGGGCAGAGCATTTATTCATGTTAATTTTTAAACCTGATATGCTATGAAATGATTTCAACTCTTTAAGAAGGGAGGGAATAGATATGTGAGGTTCAGTAAGGAAGATTAATGCATCGTCCGCATAAAGGCTAATTTTGTACTCGTCTTCACCCTTGACCACTCCTTTTATATCAGGGCTGTTTCTAATTTTATGGGCCAGGGGTTCCATTGCTAGTGCGAACAGGAGTGGGGATAGAGGGCATCCCTGTCTAGTTCCCCTACTAAGAGGAACGAATTCTGAGTTATGTCCTGGGATCTTTATTCGGGTCTGGGGGGAGTGATATAGTGCATTAAAGCCATAGAGAAACTTAACTGGGATACCAAATTTGGGTAAGATATGATTAAGGTACGACCAAGATACGCTGTCGAAGGCCTTGTGGATATCTAGGCTGAGGAGGCAAAGTTCTTTGGAGTGTATGTTGGCATCTTGTATGATGTTGGTCACCAACCTAATATTGTCCGTTATTTGGCGTCCAGGAATGAATCCTGTTTGATCTATGTGCACTAAGCTAGTGATTACTGCTGCCAATCTATCTGCAAGAAGTCTCCCAAAGATTTTTAAGTCATTGTTGAGAACGGAAATGGGGCGGAAATTTTGCGGGAGTGAGTGGTCTTTAAGCGGCTTAGGTATTAAAGATAAGTTCGCCAAGAGCATTTCTTTTGGGAATTGGTGTCCGTCTAGCACGTAATTGAAGAGTTTAGATAAGTTGGGGGCTAAAAGAGATGCAATTTTTTTATAATATGTGGAGGAGAAGCCGTCCGGGCCTGGGGCTGTAGAGGTCTTAAGGGATTTAATTATATTTATTATTTCTAAGTCTGTACATGGTGCACTGAGAGATTCTACCTGTTGGGTATTGAGGGAGGGTAAAGGGATATCATCTAACCAAATTTTGGAGGACTGATTAGGTTGGGATTGTGGACCTGAAAGGAGGTCTTTGTAAAAAGAGGAGAAGATATTCAGCACCTCTTGTGGGTGAGTAACGATGTTACCTGCGTTATCTCTAAGTTTATATACATGAGGTGGATTGTTAGCTTGATTAAGTTTTCTGGCGAACATAGCGGAGGAGGAGTTGCTATGGAGAAAGAATTTAGCCTTAGAGAATCTGAGGGATTTTTCAGTGTTAGCAGATAAAATTTGGTCTAGGGCAAGGCGTTTGGATTTGATCTGGTCTGTAAGATCCTGTGAGGGGGTGTGTTGTAATTTGTTGTATAAGTTATCGAGTTCTTTAGTAAGACATCTAATGTCTGAGAGCCTTTCTTTATTTTTTTTGGCAGCGAGACTGATTAATTGACCTCGTAGGACTGCCTTGTGGGCTACCCAGATAGAGGAGGGAGATGTTTCGTCATTAATGTTCTCAGAGAAATAATTCTCTATGTGTGTGGAGACAGATTGCGCTATTGTAGGATCAGATAGTAAGGAGTCATTTAGACGCCAGTTGAAAGGGGATGGTTTAAGACCAATATAAGCGGTTTCTAGATAGGTAATATCATGATACGACCACGGGCAGGGGTGAATGACAGCTTTGGAAGAGTTCGCTAACAGGATAGGGGTGCAGTATATATAATCCAATCTGGCATAAACATTGTGGGGATGTGAATAGTAAGTGTACGCCTTGATGCCGACATTGTGAGCTCTCCATGAGTCTATAAGTTGAAAATTACTGAGAGAGCGGTTCAGGGACTTTGGAAATGCCTTGGATGAGGGTGCGACTTTACTCCTGTCCAAGGCCGAATGTGAGGTTAGATTAAAGTCCCCGCCCAAAATGACGTGGGGGGAGGTATAGCGGTCTAGTGTTTCAAAAAAGTTTGTGAAGAATGAGGATTGTGATTCATTGGGAGCATATACTGATGCTATTGTTACGGCCCTATTATCAATAGTGCCTTTTAAGATAATGTAACGACTATCCGTATCTCTGAATATGCTGTGAATATCAAATATGATTGAGTTGCGTATGAAGATTGCAACTCCTCTAGTCTTATTGTGGAATGTTGTATAGTATACTTGGTTGTATGCTTTATCAAAGTATTTCGGGTGATTATTCGTGCTAAAGTGGGATTCTTGAATGAGTATGACGTCTGCTCCTATTCTTTTATAATGCTGAAAAGCCTTTTTACGTTTGTGGGGAGAGTTGAAACCTTGCACGTTGTGCGATATTATTTTAAAACCCATTGAAACGGTTAAGGGTGTGGGGTTTTATGATTCCGTGATGGAGAGATAACAAGCTTGGGTTATATGTGTAGTGTAAGTTCTGGATATAGATAGTGACTAAGTCTAAAGCTAAGGTTGTGATTGTGACCGGAGGTAATGTAAGAAAAAGGGGTGATATACTAGCTGAGTAATGTACATTATACCTTATGTGATTACCAAAGTAGTCTAGAGTTATAGAGTCTATGTCTAACATCAATACCCGTACGTAGATAACAGTACTTCCTTTTTTTAAAGTGAAAACATTATAAGCCTTATGGGCTAAAATTTCAAAAATGAGAAACATGAACAGAACTAAGAAGGGGACAAGATATAACCTGTCAAAAAAACTTGCATAAGCAACAAGAGGACCAATAAGTCAAATTCTTGCAAATCTGGAAGGGCACCGCATCTCTAAAAGAGAGAGCTGTGACTCCATCCCGGAGAGCAGAACCGGGGGACAAACTAACAACGACGGATGTAGCAGGCATCCTAGAAAAAACATGAAATTTGTGTAACTACCAATAGAGGGTAGAGAGGCATTGCTGTCAAGTATAAAGTTCGCTATGTAAGGGAAACATATAAAATAGTCAACATTGAGGAAAGTCATTTTTGGGGGGATTGAAATGAAAATAAGGAGATAATATTCAGGAGTTCTGCCGAGTTTCTACATCAGTCTATGAGACAGGACTTCCGGTAGCCTATGAAAAGGGAGGTAAGTAATTTAGAGTCCACATTCCCATGTCTAAATAGGTCTATCTGCAATGGGAGTCAAACCGAATGATAACAGTAGTAGTCATTTCTGAGGAATATGAGACGGTGTTACTCAGACGTACTGCAGTCTCCTCAAACAGTAGAAACTCCGGCATTATGTGATAAAAGCTGCCTCTTATTTAAGATCATATTCCAGGCTGTCTGGAGTAGAGGCATTGATCAGGGATTCTCTGTCCTGAAATGATTGTCTCCAGCGTCTCTGATCTTTTTGGTCTTTTTGGTTGCGGTGTGAGGAAGGTGTTGACCATATCGGGGAAAATCTGGGGGTTGATGGTGGGCGGTTAGGAGGTTCTGGATCCAGCAAGCCCAGTTTCACCAATAGTTCTTTTCCCTCAATCACATTATAAACCGTATATGTAGAACCATTGTGTGGGACGGTGAGCTTGAAAGGAAAGCCCCATCTGTATCTTATCCTTGCCGTTTGTAAAACATTAGTGACTTCCTTCATCCTACGTCTCCTGTCTAATGTGGCTGGGGAGATGTCAGGGTATATTTGAATTCTTTTGCCATCCAAATCTATGTTAGGAGAGTTCCTAGCCGCCCGCATGATATCCTCTTTGACCAGGAAATCCTTCAAGCACATGATGATATCCCTAGGCGGTTTATCAGGTGTGGGTTTAGGGCGGAGGGCCCTATGGATTCTGTCACAGGTGAAAGCTGACTTCGGTTTATCGGGAAGGAGATTATGAAAGATTTTTGATATAGTTGGCATAAGATCGGTGACCGATTCCGGAACCCCGCGTACTCTGATGTTCTGTCTGCGGTTTCTATTATCTAGGTCTTCAACTTGCGCCTGCATTAACGCAAAGCTATCCGCCAAAGTTTCATAGTCCTTTCTCAAATCGTTATGGGCTAGTGAAAGTTCATCGTGCTTTGCTTCTAGTAGATCGGTTCTATTTCCTATGCATGCAATCTCCTGAGATAGGGCGGTTGTGGATTTGTGTACTTCTGTTTCTATTTTGTCTACTACTTTGTCAAATATGGATGTTAAACTTGCATCTAAGTCAGCTTTGGATAATGGTATAGTGTACTCAGTTTGGTTCTGAGGGGGGATGATCTTGTAGGTTCTTCCCCGTGGCCGCGTGTGTGCTGGCCTTCGTGCCGCCCTGAGACATCTTGTGCTGCTTGGATTCAGATTCTTGGAGAAAGTTAGTTAGATTGTGGATGGAGCGGGGGGAACGCCTGTCTCGCCCTGCTGGCATACACGGATTGTTTCCACGGGAGATCCGAGAGATTGTGCTGAAATTCAAGCGATATAGCCGTGGGTATCTGGCCTGCTTTGAACGGGTATAACGGAGCTCAGATCACTCACGTCTTACTCGCATCGCGTCATGCATGCGCCCCCTCTGCTCAGGGTTTTATCACACATTTGCCATGATGGTTAGAAGGGGGGGGGTTGTGTAGCTCTAATAGAGAGGAGGCAGGGAGGCCATGATAGCGCTTCTGGGTGCAGTAAACAGTCCGCTGTTCATTGGCTGTGTTGCACAGCCTGTTGAGGAAGGGATCTCTGCAATGGCCTTGGGGAGCGAATAATACTAGGGATGTTCACTGTTCCCTGTAGAGAGGGATGGGTGGTTAGAGTTGCTTCTTCTCTCCTTCTTTTCCTCCCCTCCCTTCTTTTCGAGATATTGTGAGTATTTTGCAGATCTCGCTTTTTGTCACAAAGTTTTGAAAATTGAAAAAAAAAAATATATATATATATATTTTCTTTCTTCATTTTCAAAAACAAATGAGAGCTGTACAATACTAACCATGCCTCTCAGCTACTTTCCAAAATGGGGTAATTTGGGGGGGTTTTGTGCTATTTTGGCATTTTATGGCCTTCGAAACTGTGATAGGTAGTGAGGAGTGAAATCAAAAATTTGTGCCTAGAAATCCTGAAGGCGGTGCTTGGTTTTCGGGGTCCCGTACGCGGCTAGGCTCCTAAAAAGTCCCACACATGTGGTATCCCCGTACTCAGGAGAAGCAGCAAAATGTATTTTGGGGTGTAATTCCACATATAACCATGGCAAGTCTGAGCAATATATCATTTAGTGACAACTTTTTGTAATTTTTTTTTTTGTCATTATTCAATCACTTGCGACAAAAAAAAAAAAATTAATGGGCTCAACAGGCCTCTCAGCAATTTCCTTGGGGTGTCTACTTTCTAAAATGGGGTAATTTGGGGGGGTTTTGTGCCATTTTGGCATTTTATGGCCTTCGAAACGGTGATAGGTAGTGAGGAGTGAAATCAAAAATTTGCGCCCTTAGAAATCCTGAAGGCGGTGCTTGGTTTCCGGGGGCCCGTACGCGGCTAGGCTCCCAAAAAGTCCCACACATGTGGTATCCCCGTACTCAGGAGAAGCAGCAAAATGTATTTTGGGGTGCAATTCCACATATAACCATGGCATGTGTGAGCAATATATCATTTAGTGACAACTTTTTGTATTTTTGTATTTTTTTTTGTCATTATTCAATCATTTAAGACAAAAAAAAAATATTCAATGGGCTCAACATGCCTCTCAGCAATTTCCTTGGGGTGTCTACTTTCCAAAATGGGGTCATTTGGGGGGGTTTTGTACTGCCCTGCCATTTTAGCACCTCAAGAAATGAGATAGGCAGTCATAAATTAAAAGCTGTGTAAATTCCAGAAAATGTACCCTAGTTTGTAGACGCTATAACTTTTGCGCAAACCAATAAATATACGCTTATTGACATTTTTTTTACTAAAGACCTAAATGTATGACTAATATTGAGTTTATTTAGGATTTTTCTTATAACAAAAAGTAGAAAATATCTTTTTTTTTTCTAAATTTTCAGTCTTTTTCTGTTTATATCGCAAAAAATAAAAATTGCAGAGGCAATCAAATACCATTAAAAGAAAGCTCTATTTGTGGGAAGAAAAGGACGCAAATTTCGTTTGGGTACAACATTGCATGTCCGCACAATTTCCAGTTAAAGCAGCGCAGTGCAAAATTCTGAAAACACCTCTGGTCCTTTAGCTACAATATGGTCCGGGGCTTAAGTGGTTAAAATCACTGCTTCCAAAAAAACTGCCGTTTTAAAAAAAAAAAATTGCATTGATACATGTCCCCTGGGGCAGGACCCGGGTCCCCAAACACTTTTTATGACAATAACTTGCATATAAGCCTTTATAATTAGCACTTTAGATTTCTCCCATAGACTTTTCGAATTTGCCGCGAACACCCCAATTTGTTCACTGTTCGGCGAACAGTCGAACATGAGCTCATCCCTACCCAGAGCACCAAACCCCCCATGTTGAGGGCATGCGGCCTGGTACGGTTCAGGAGGGAGGGGGGCCGCTTTCTCGTCCCCCCCTCTTCCCCTGCGGCCTGCCAGGTTGTGTGCTCGGATAAGGGTCTGGTTTGGACTTTGAGGGGGACCCCCACGCCGATTTTTCGGCTTAGGAGAGTCTCCTTCAAATCCATATCATACCCAAGGGCCTGGTATGCTCCTGGAGGGGGAACCCATGCCGGTTTTTTCTTTAAAAATTGGCGTGGAGTTCCCGCTCAGGATTCATACCAAACACAGTGCCTGGTATTGGCGGGAATCCACGTCGGATCTCCGTCTACCGGCAATGCGTGTCGCTCATTGTGAAAGGAAAAACAACATTTTTCCTTTCCCGATGACGAGACAGCTCGGCACTGGCTCTCGCGACGGGGCTCGTAGGGTGTCAATCTCGCCGCTAGAAGAGGCGAGATTGACACAATATCGGCGGCACCTACTGTACCTGGGGATTCATGTTACGTCCAACCCGAGGGACTTTGGCCACTTGAACATTTCTCCCCTGCTTCAGAGGTTTAGAGAGAGAGTCAAAACTTGGAACGGCCTTCACATATCGGTGGCGGGCAAAGTGAACCTATTGAAGATGATTCTCATGCCACAACTACTTTACTGTCTTCACAATACCCCGATGGTGATCCCCTTAAAAATCTTTCGAATGGTGAACTCCATCTTCCGTACTTTGATATGGAAGAATAAGCCCCCAAGGATTAAACTAGAACATCTTCAACGGCCTAAGGATGATGGCGGGTTGGCACTACCCAACCCGTGGTTGTACTACCTGGCAGCTCAGTTACAGCACCTGGTGGGGTGTTTCCGGACTGCGCCGGCTGGCTCCTCCCAGGCACTCATGCTTCGCACGGTAGGTACAGGTCCCATTCCCATGGCTCTGGAAGCCTTGGCTTTTGCCAAACCAAATAAGAAATACCCTACGTACAATCTTATGCCCCATACACACGATCGTTTTTCATGCCGTTAAAAATGGCATTAAAAAAAATGGCCATTAAAAATGATCGTGTGTAGGCTCCAGAGCATTTTTAACGACGTGAAAAACGGCCATTAAAAATTTCGAATATGCTCTCTTTTTTCACGTCGTTTTTCATGTCGTTTTTTTTAACGACGTGAAAAACGATAGTGTGTATGCTTTAACGACGTGAAAAAAAACACGCATGCTCAGAATCAAGTATGAGACAGGAGCGCTCGTTCTGGTAAAACTAGCGTTCGTAATGGAGATAGCACATTCGTCACGCAGTCACGGACTGAAAAGCACGAGACTGAAAAGAGCGAATCGTCGCTCAACAAACTTTACTAACATGAAGGGTGGCGCCATTCGAACGGAACTTCCCCTTTATAGTGCCGTCGTACGTGTTGTACGACACTGCGCTTTGCTTGATCGTTTTTTTAAATGATCGTGTGTACGCAAGACAGGCTTGAGAGGAAACATGAAAAAAAACGACGTGAAAAACGGCAAGAAAAAAAATGGCAAGAAAAACGATCGTGTGTATGGGGCATTATACAGAAAGTGTGGAACAAATGCAAATACATACAACATGGGTACACTGAATATAGCCCTCTATGGCTTAATGACACTTACACGGAACTGGCCAAACTGCAGGGAGGGGCTAGCTGGAAACCTTACGGGATTACACATATTAAACATGTTTTTAAAAATGACATTCTTAGGTCGTTTGCAGATCTGCAGACAGAGTTTGGCCTGCCGTCCTCAAAGCTCTTCCAGTATTTACAGCTCCAGCATGCGGTCAGGACTCAGAGTAGGTCTTCAGAGTGGCATTTGTCACCAACCCCAGTGTTTAGCCTCATTAGGGATGCTGTGACTTCGAAGGGAATTATTTCTCAAAGCTATGCCATACTTTTACAAAACTTCTTGGGGCAGCATCCCATACAGGTGAGGGAGAGATGGGAGAGGGACGTGGGCCAGATGGATGGAGAGCAGTGGGAAGAGATATTTCAAGGGGTGAGCGTTTGCTCACTGAATGTGGCCCAGCGACTCACTCAACTATACATTATCCTGAGGGTGTACTATACACCACATAGATTACAGTTGATGGGGTTGCAATCTGAGGATACTTGTACCAGATGTAACCATGACCATGGGGACCTTATCCACCTCCTGTGGCGCTGTCCCAATTTACATAAGTACTGGACCGAGGTGGTGAACACGGTCAACTTGGTGTTCAAGGTATCTGTACCGGTGGATCCCAAAGTTTGCTTCTTGGGGGTGCTGGAGGAGTATGAGATGGAGGGGCATACAAGGGAGGCAGTTCATAGGGTGCTGTTCCAAGCCAGAAGGTTGATTATGGTTTATTGGAAATCAGAAGCACCCCCGACTTCGAGGGAATGGATATGTAAGATAGGGGATATGCTACGCATGGAGAAACGTATCTACTAGCACAGGGGAAGTACACGGAAATATGAAAATCTCTGGGCACCATGGCTGGATACACCAAGGCTTGCCCCGGTGGATCTGGTCGCGGACAGGTTGTTGGGACTGAATGTGGGGTAGTGAATCTGCAGGTGGTTGTAATGATGTAGAATAAGTGATGTTGTGGTATTGCCAAATTTATTGTGTCATGTTTCAATTGGTCGTGTGTACAGACATGTTGGTTATTGTATTGATGTAAATGGCTGTGTACCACCTTTGAATCAATAAAAACTTTTTTGTTGGAAAAAAAAAAAAA
Source organism: Rana muscosa (assembly GCA_029206835.1). Classification (NCBI taxonomy): domain Eukaryota; kingdom Metazoa; phylum Chordata; class Amphibia; order Anura; family Ranidae; genus Rana; species Rana muscosa. Next base: position 171,493,843 of record CM055128.1, on the reverse strand, counting down.
GCATGTGGTGCCCAAGCCTCTGCTGTTCTGGCCACGCTTGATACGTTTCAGACATAGGTTGCAAACAGCAACGGCGTGATCTGCTGAACACGTGTCGAAAAAAGCCCACACCAAGGAACTTTTGCAAGTCAATGGGAAGTCAGCAGCACCTTGCACCTGTGGAGCTCTGTGGTGTAATACAATAGGGTGGCTGCCCTTAAGCTGCCCACTAAAGGACATCCTGCCTCGTTGGAGTTGTGCCTCCTCCTCTCTTCTCCTAGGCACCCAAGTAGCGTCAGTGACCTCATCATCCCCTCCCTCCTCGTCACTGGAGCAAACTTGGCAGTATGCTGCAGCTGGGGGAACATGACTGCCAGTTTCTTGTCTTTCTGTGGCACCCCCTCTCTCGTCTCACGTTACTCCCTTCCTCAATCTGGGAACCAACATTGGAGCCTTCAAATTGCTATGCATCCTCCAGCAGCATGTAACCGACACTATGGTCGAATAATTCTGGTGACTCCTCTGTGCATAATGGTGGGGCTATGGAAGGAGTAACTGTGTGGACAAGGAGCCGGTGGAATAGACCGCTTTGGCAGCTGCGTTGGAAGGCAAACTACTATGAACCTGAGTGACAGAGGATGAGGAGGGCTTTGTTATCCACTCCACCAACTCTTCTGCATGTTGTGGCTCAATATCATGGCAAGCAGCAGAAAAAAAGGACAAGCGTGCCACACGGCCACCTGCAGAGGATGCACCATGTCCACGACCACCATTGTTCACTGTAGAAACAGAGGCTGCTTGCCCTCTTTTAGTGGCATGTGAGCGTCTGCCTCTCCTCGGTGGCCTTCCGGACATGATGTGTTTTTTTTTTAACACTGCACTACACTGTATTATATACTGTACACAGCCTGCACTGTATTAGAAACTGTACACCGGCTGCACTGTATTATATACTGTGTACATCACCTGAAGTGTATTAGAAACTGTACACACTGTTTTATATATTGTGTACACCGCATACACTGTATTAGCAACTGTACACCGGCTGCACTGTATTATATACTGTGTACACCACCTGAAGTGTATTATATATATAAAATAGACTCTATATATTGTGGGCGATTAGCTTCAAGTAGAGAGTTCTCAAAGAGGTAATCCAGCCGAGTGCAAGGTTAAGGGCTTCCTGCCCATGTTTATTTGGTCAGCAAGTACAGTGTCATGAACTAATGCGACCAGAACTGTGTGGACTGCAACAGAGTAAACCAAACACGTATAAAGTGAAAAGTAATATAATTTATTATAAGAAGAGTAAATAAACAAAAGTAAACACACCTCCAATAGGACAAACAGGGATTAACCAGCAACCAACCAAACAGTGACCCACATATAACAACAGTGTAAATAAGTATGTACAATAAATCGGAAATACCAGAACCGTAAACGAAGCCAGGCCAGGGTCATACACAAGAGATCAGCAGAAGGGGGCAAGGAGCAAGACAGGGAGAAGGTGGACGGGATCAGGCTGCAGGGCAGGGATGCAGGATAACAGGAGGGATAGGATCGGGATAGGTTCACGATAGGATCTGGATCAGGTGCAGGTGCAGGTACAGGTTCTCAGGATCGCAGGTACGGGTCAGGGCTCAAGGACAATTCCAAGGCAAGAGTGTGAATGTTTGCCAGGTATAAATACACATCTCCAGCAATGAGCCTCAGGTGATGCCTGATTGCAGGAGATGATATCGGCTCCACACTGCCATGAGACACCCGCTGCTGGACACCAGTACTGCGATTCAAAGAACCGACAGCGCCACCAGCAGGTGAAACCTTTCCTGGCATACAGCAACAGAAAAGACTTCCCACGCAGGGGTAAAAGTCCACCAAACAAAATGTAAGCCTTCTGGCTAATAAATAGACCTCACTGAGTCTGCTTCAGTCCTGCAGTCATGTCCCCTCACAGCCTGCTTTCTTCTCTCTCAGGTTCATAGTAGTTTGCCTTCCAACGCAGCTGCCAAAGAGGTCTATTCCACAGGCTCCTTGTCCACAGTTACTCTCTTAGCACCTCCACTGATTCTACTCAGGTAAGTCAAAATTATACCCCAGGTGGGGAAGCAAGGTGTGGCCAGTCCTTAACCCCTTGCTGCCTACAGACCATTCACTGTCACTCATTTTATCTTTTTTTTTTCAAATAATGATTTTTTATTAATTGTCTCACAAATAGTAACAATACACAGACACAAAAGGAGTCAGAAAAGACATCTGCAGAAAGATAACAACTTGCATTACATACGCAGTAGTGTTAGGAGGGTGTGGACCGTTGGCAAAAACAGTGCAAAAAAACATAAGCCAACTCCTTCAGTAACAGTGTCAGCAAAACAGAGCATAGTAGACAGTATTTTAGAACTGATATCACATATAATTTGGCAGAGGTAGTCTGCATTTCCAGGAAGGAGGAAAAGAAGGGGGGAGAAAAGAAAAAAGAAGGAAGAAAGCAGAGAAGAACTTTAGGTTACCGCGTTGACTCCCATACCTGCTCACGGCGGATCCTCCCGCCGATGCCACCTCTCCCAGACCTCGTTGTAGTCGTCCAGCCTATCCTGTATTCTGTCCGTCATCCTCTCCATTAATTCCACATTAATTATCAATCAATCGCTGCTGCTGCTGTTTTCATTGTGTTGATGCTGTCATTTCCATTTACACTATTAATTACCACTGCTGATTTCACTGGGTTATTGCTGCTATTGCTATTCCCATTGTTGCTGTAGGCTGTTTTTCTGTTTTCCTGGGATTTCCTTGGACTTTAATATAGCTTGGTCCATTCTATGGGCCTGCTCCGCCCAATCATCTGCTGACAGAAATTTGAATTTTAACTTAAATCTAAATAGGCTGCAATTCAATTGTTAGCTGCAGGTGGGCTCTGATATACCATCATTGACTCCTACCGTTTATTGACACTTGCTGTCTGGTGGAGCAATTAATCCACTGCAACTATACACAGAAAAGAGGATCCTCTGTGGCTTGAGATAGATGTCTCAGCCGCAGACACGCTCAACAACATCAAGCAAGTTAGCGACATTAAGTAAGCCAGATACAATCTCTGCAGCTATAACTATTCCTACAAAGAAAGTAAAGACAGCAAAAGCAAGAATGACTGCTATTTCTCAACCACCTAGTGATACATCAGCCACTTTCTTGGGGGATCCCTCCTTTGCTGAAGTTATTTTAGCAGCTATTAAGGAATGTAAAGAGACTCTTAAAGGACAAATGGATCTTATAGCCTCAGATGTTTCTCGGATCCGTCAGGACTTAGATGGGTTTAAAACCAGGGTCTCTGAAGTGGAAAATAGGGTCTCTATATTGGAAGACTCTGCTCAATCAAACTCTAAAGAAATGCGAGCTTTACAGTTACAGGTCAGACGGTTGCAGAAAAAGGCAATTGATACTGAAAACCGTCTCAGACGGAATAATATTCGCATTCTGGGTTTACCCGAAAGGGCGGAAGGGACTAAGTCAATCGAATTTGCTGAGCAACTACTTATCTCTGTTCTGGACCTAAGTAGTGGGCCACCCGCATTTGTGGTTGAGCGGGCACATATGGTTCCATCAATACCACCTAAACCTGGCGCTCCCCCTAGGACCTTTCTGCTACGATTACTGAATTCAAGAGATAGAGATAAGGTTCTGGCGGCTGCCAGAGCCAAACAAGATATACCCTATGAAAATACCAAATTATTATTTTTTCCAGATTATTCTAAAGAAGTTCAGCAACGCCGAAAGTCCTATACAGAGATTCGTAAGAGATTACGAGAAAAGAGTATACAGTTCAGCCTACTGTTTCCAAGTAGATTGCGCATTATAGATGATGGACATACATTTTTTTTTGATACTTCGGCTGCTGCTTCAGCTTGGCTAGATGGAAGATAATCAAATCGCTCACAAATCCTTGATCAGGAGCTCCAATCAGCGCCTCATGGACGACTTCCCAACACCCCCTTAGAATAAACTGCAGTCTGCCCCTACTGTCTCGGAATATAGACCTGGGGCGGTGGGGGTGGACTGTTTTTGTTGGGGCACCTCTACCTGCTCCCCCCTTCTTTTTTTTGGGGTTTTTTTTTTTTTGGGGGGGGGGTTTTGGGGGGGTTTCTTCTTTTTTTTTCCCCTTTTAGGACAATTGGGGTATAGTTGCCTATTTTTTGATAGATTTGGGGATAAGGCCTTCCCCACGCCTACCCTGTTTTTTTTGGGGGGGGATGGCGCTGGAGAAAGGTAGGGTGGGTTGGGTTTTTGTTAAATGTTTATACACATTATCTCATTTTTATTATTGTATTTTTTCTGAAATATATTCACTCAGATGTTTGTTGTTTTTGAGGTCCATCACCTTGCAAGCCATCTTGAAATATAAATTATTAGTTAAGTATTACTTTCACTTTTTTCTCTGTTTAGATGGTATCACGTGATCAGGAGGTCTTATCTATTCTGTCATGGAATGTTCGTGGCCTAAATTCCAAATTTAAGAGAGCATTGTTATTTAAGTATTTGAAAAGTTATCTTCCCCATATAGTACTACTTCAAGAAACTCACCTTATGGGGAGTAGGCTACTGACCCTAAAGAAGCCATGGGTACAGAAGGCTTACCACGCTACATACTCCACTTTCTCTAGAGGGGTTTTGATATTGATTAGCAGATCTTTATCCTGTACGGTGGAAGATGTATTCTCTGACCCTCAGGGTAAATATGTTCTTGTGTTTTTGCTATGGGGCCAGAGATATATAATTGTTAGTGTGTATATACCACCTCCTTTTTTGGTGACCCCCTTATATAGTCTTGTGGAAAAAAATTATTTGTACGGTCCGGCTAAGTTACTGATAATGGGTGACTTTAATGCTATACTTGATCCTGTTTTGGATAGACCAACTCCTGCAAAAAAATTCTCTGCAGGGCTCCTTAATTGGGCCCAGATGGTAGATTTGGTAGAAGTTTGGCGATGGAAAAATCCACTAAGTAGAACGTATTCATGTTTTTCAACTTCTTATAAGACAGCTTCACGTATAGACTTTGCCTTTGTCAATTCAGCGATATTGGCAGATATAGTAGATGCTAAATATTTGCCGAGTGGGTTATCCGATCATGCTCCGCTCATGCTTACACTCGTGATGCAGCACAGTGGAGACTGGGCACGCATTGGATCTCACACTCAGACATAGTTAAAAAAATCCCGCCCCTTCTAGTAGAGTATTGGGAGTTTAATGTAGGATCATCCACTTTGGCAATATTATGGGATGCTTTTAAGGCATATGCAAATATGCAAGAGGACAATATATATCCGCTATTAAAGCGGTTAATAAGTCTCAACGAGCAAAAAATAACGCTTTGAAAGTTATAGTAGAGGAACAAAAAGCCCAATATACCGCGGATCCCTCAGAATTAAATTTTAATGCCTTATTACATAGTAAACGGATCCTACATTTGCATATAACAGAGGCTACGAGGATAGATCTATATAAAAATAAACAGAAATCTTTTGAGCAAGGGGGACCGTAATGGACGGTTTTTGGCCATGATGGCTAAACATGAACAATCTAGTACCCAGATTTTGGAAATACATACCACTTCTGGAGATACGGTCCGTACACAGCCTAAAATTTTAGAGACGTTTCGACAATTCTATCAGACATTATATACATCTCAGCTGCCTTCTAGTTTTCAGTCGACTGAGTTAGCGGAGTTACTGGACTCAGTCGCATTGGCATGGCTATCCGATAATGAGAGGGAGATGCTAGTACGTCCTATAACATCGGAGGAGGTCCTTTCTGTTATTGGCTCCTTTTCATTGGGGAAGTCACCGGGGCCTGATGGTCTTCCTATTGAATTCTATAGGGCTCATGGAGAGCTTTTATCTCCTGTACTGGCCTCTCTTTACTCAGATTGTCTGAAGGAGGGATCCATGCCAGACTCAATGAGTCAAGCTCATATAGTCCTAATTTACAAGCATCCGAAAGACCCATCCTCCTGTGCTTCATATAGGCCTATTGCACTCTTGAATGTAGATTTCAAGATTTTGACAAAGTTAATTTCCCGACGATTACAACCGTTGATGTCTAATATCATTGATTCAGATCAGACTGGTTTCATGCCAGGCAGATCCACTGATGTGAACTTGAGGAGATTATATACCAATATTTATGCTTCACATCTTAATATGGGATCTAGGGTTATTGCCTCCCTGGACATTGAGAAGGCCTTTGATACCTTGGAGTGGCCCTTTCTGTGGGAAGTACTCCGCAGAATGGGCTTCCCAACGGTATTTATAAAATGGTTACAGGTCTTATATAAGAATCCCAGAGCTGCAGTAAAGATGGGAGGAGGGTTGTCAGATTCCTTCTCACTATTTAGGGGAACCCGTCAGGGCTGCCCTCTCTCTCCAGCCCTTTTTGCAATTGCTATGGAACCGGTGGCTGAGGCTCTACGTACTTCACCTAATATTAGGGGATTGCGGATCGGTTGGCTGGAGGAGAGGGTAGCTCTGTATGCAGACAACCTCTTATTATTTTTAAATGATGCTGGCCCCTCGTTACAAGGGGCCTTGGATATACTGGATTCATTTTCAACGGTTACAGGGCTGAAGGTAAACTGGACTAAGTCATTGCTGTTTCCAATAGATATGGAGGCTCGCAGTACGGCTATGAAGGATACTCCACTGCAGTGGGTAGATCATTTTAAGTATTTAGGAGTGGTAATTTCTCGTCAATCTTCTGAATTTATGTCTCTGAATCTGACCCCAATTTTGGGAGATACTGAGTCTAAATTAAAAGTATGGAAGTCTCTACAGTTGTCTCTATTGGGGCGTATTAATCTTTTAAAAATGAAAATTATACCTAAATTCATGTACCTATTTAGACATTCTCCTCAATGGCTCCCTGTATCTTTTTTCAAAAGACTAAATCAGTTGTTTTCATCTTTTTTATGGGGGATAAAAAATCCTAGGTATAAATTAGGTACTCTGATGCGCCCTTGTGAAGAGGGAGGACTAGCGTTTCCGGATCTATACAAATATTTTTTGGCCACTCAGTTGGTTACGGCCGCATGGTGGTTAAACCCAGATCTATATAACTCTTCTACCCGGTTAGAAGCAGCAGTAGTAGGTTCCGTAGAAGCTCTCAAGGTTCTCTTATTTAGGGGCCGTAGGGCACTTCATCAGGTGACTATTCCTATGCTTAATACTATTCAAGCTTGGGAGGCCGGCCTTAGATGTGAGGGTTATCCAAAGGGAGCAATTTCTCCAAATGTCCCTCTATGGCTAAACCCTACCCTTCCTCAATTCCTTAAAACACCAGAGCCTATTGCATGGACCAAATACAATATTAAATTACTTGTCCAAGTGGTTACTGATCAGAGGTTATCCACCTTCTCTACACTAACCTCAATGTTTAATCTTCCTAGCTCTTATCTATTTAGATACTACCAGCTTTCACATACTTTTCATGCAGAGTTTCCACAGAATAGTTTAACGATGATACAATCTACCTTGGAGTTAGTACTTAGGTCTGAGTGTCTGGATAAGCCTACCTCGAGACTCTATTCTCATCTTACTTTAATTTCTATCCTGCCATTAGAGAGTCTTCGAGCTAGGTGGATTCGAGATATACCAGATTTGAGTATGGAGGACTGGAGCTGTGTGTGGGATTTCCCTTTGAGATCTCTGGTCTCCTTGAGGGATCGTGTTATCCAATTTAAACTCATACACAGAGCATATATCACGCCATAACGACTTCAAAAGATAAATCCTGCTTGTTCCTCTAAGTGCTGGAGGTGCGGAGCAGCTCGAGGGGATTTCACACACATCTTCTGGACCTGTCCATATATAGTTACATTTTGGATGGAGGTAGTGGATCTATTAAACTCTATTACCTCTGCTCCTTTACCGTTTTCAATGTCAGTCTGTTTGCTGGGCTTAGTAGAGGATATTACCCCTATAGAGACCGAACAAATATTTATTAATACAACATTATTCTACGCAAGAAAATCTATTGCATTATATTGGAAGAAACCTCATCCTCCTCCGTTTATATATTGGAAACAATTGATTAATAATAATCTTCCATTGTACAGAGATACCTATAGGAATAGGGGTCGCCCTAGTAAGTATGATGAGGTTTGGGCAAAGTGGCTGGATAAGCCATATACGGCATCTAACATAGAGGGAGGTAACAACTCATAGAAGGGATGTTCCCTATATGGGATATTTGTGTTTAGAAATGATTGGAAATAATAGTGATAATCATAATTTCTTTATTTCTTGTTTTTTGCTATGTAAGGTGATGGGATCGTGTTATTTTACTAATATATTTTAGATTTAATGTGTATGATGTGTTGTCATGTTATGTTGTGTTTTGTCTGTTTAAGAAATTAAATAAAAAGATTTATAAAAAAAAAAAGATATATTGCTCACACATGCCATGGTTATATGTGGAATTGCACCCCAAAATACATTTTGCTGCTTCTCCTGAGTACGGGGATACCACATGTGTGGGGCTTTTTGGGAGCCTAGCTGCGTACGGGCCCCCGAAAACCAAGCACCGCCTTCAGGATTTCTAAGGGCGCAAATTTTTGATTTCACTCCTCACTACCTATCACAGTTTCGAAGGCCATAAAATGCCAAAATAGCACAAAACTCCCCCAAATGACCCCATTTTAGAAAGTAGACACCCCAAGGAAATTGCTGAGAGGCATGTTGAGCCCATTGAATAATTTTTTTTTTGTCCCAAGTGATAGAATAATGACAAAAAATAAATAAATAATTACAAAAAGTTGTCACTAAATGATATATTGCTCACACATGCCATAGTTATATGTGAAATTGCACCCCAAAATAGATTTTGCTGCTTCTCCTGAGTACGGGGATACCACATGTGTGGGACTTTTTAGGAGCCTAGCCACGTACGGGACCCCGAAAACCAAGCACCGCCTTCAGGATTTCTAAGGGCACAAATTTTTGATTTCACTCTTCACTACCTTTCACAGTTTCGAAGGCCATAAAATGCCAAAATAGCACAAAACCCCCCCAAATGACCCCATTTTGGAAAGTAGACACCCCAAGCTATTTTCTGAGAGGCATGGTGAGTATTTTACAGCTCTCATTTGTTTTTGAAAATGAAGAAAGAAAATAATTTTTATTTTTTAAAATTTTCAAAACTTCGTGACAAAAAGCGAGATCTGCAAAATACTCACCATAACTCTCAGCAAATAGCTTGGGGTGTCTACTTTCCAAAATGGGGTCATTTGGGGGGGGTTTTGTGCCATCTGGGCATTCCATGGCCCTCCGAAACTGTGATAGGCAGTGAGGAATGAAATCAAAAATTTACACCCTTAGAAAGCCTGAAGGCGGTGCTTGGTTTTTGGGGTCCCGTACGCGGCTAGGCTCCCAAAAAGTCTCACACATGTGGTATCCCCATACTCAGGAGAAGCAACAGAATGTATTTTGGGGTGTAATTCCACATATGCCCATGGCATGTTTGAGCAATATATCATTTAGTGACAACTTTGTGCAAAAAAAATAAAAATAAAAAATAAATTGTCTTTTTTCCGCAACTTGTGTCAACATATAAAATATTCAACGGACTCGACAGGCCTCTCAGTATATAGCTTGGGGTGTCTACTTTCCAAAATGGGGTCATTTGGGGGGGGGGTTTGAACTGTTCTGGCATTTTATACACAACATTAGGAAGCTTACATCCACTCTTCTAACCACTTATAGACAAAGCCCTTTCTGACACTTTTTGTTTACATGAAAACATATTTTTTTTTTGCAAGAAAATTATGTTGAACCCCCAAACATTATATATTTTTTTAAAGCAAAGGCCCTACAGATTAAAATGGTGGGTGTTGCATTTTTTTTTCCACACAGTATTTGCGCAGCGATTTTTCAAACGCATTTTTTGGGGAAAAAATACACTTTTTTAAATTTTAATGCACTAAAACACACTATATTGCCCAAATGTTTGATGAAATAAAAAAGATGATCTTAGGCCGAGTACATAGATACCAAGCACGACATGCTTTAAAATTTCGCACAAACGCGCATTGGCGACAAACTACATACATTTTTAAAAGCCTTTAAAAGCCTTTACAGGTTACCACGTTAGATTTACAGAGGAGGTCTACTGCTAAAATTACTGCCCTCGATCTGACCTTTGCAGTGATACCTCACATGCATGGTGCAATTGCTGTTTACATATGACGCCAGCTTGACGCTTGCGTTCGCCATTGCGCAAGAGCAGGGCAGGACAGGGGTGCTTTTTTTTTTATTATTAATTTTGCTTTTTTATTTTATTTTTAAACTGTTCCTTCCATATATTTTTATAATTTTTATTGTTATCTCAGGGAATGTAAATATCCCCTATGATAGCAATAGGTAGTGACAGGTACTCTTTTTTTGAAAAAAAACTGGGGTCTATTAGACCCTAGATCTTTCCTCTGCCCTCAAAGCATCTGACCACACCAAGATCGGTGTGATAAAATGCTTTCCCAATTTCCCAATGGCGCTTTTTATATCTGGGGGGGGGACATTCCCTCCCACTGCTTGTAAAAGCAGTCCAGAGGCTAATTAGCCCCTAGGATTGCTTTTACATGAAAGCCGGCCACTGGCTGAAAAGAATGATACCAAGATGATACCTAAACCCGCAGGCATCAATCTGGTATAACCATTCAAAGTCCAGCAACATGCTGGTCCTTGTTGGACATGTATTGTAATCTTTTTTTTCATGCAGCCTGTTGGCTGAATGAAAAAAGAGATTGATCGGTGGGTATGCCCACCATTAGAATACCGCCCTTCATCCACCCACTTCTAATGATGGGCATACATGCACCATTTATATATGCCGAAGCATGGGGGCATCCTCCCGCAAAAGTTATGCCGCACACACATGGTCGGACTTTTCCACGGGCATGCCTCCGTCGGAATTTCGACCGTATGTACGCGGCATTAGGAGCAAAATCGCTCCTCCGCTCCTCCGCCCCTGCTGCCCCAATGCTTCGGCATATATGCTTTTTTTTTTAACTGCGGTGGTGAAATCACTTCCTACAGCACTGGAGTCGCAGGGATCAGGCCTGTCTCTGCGAACGCTGCAGTTATGTGTGTTGTGTTTTGTAAGTGACAGTAATCGATCGATACTGCACTTGTGTAGCCTGGGCTGGACGGAGGGGCAAAACACAGGTGCTAGCAGGTATCTGGGCTGATCCCGCTAACACTGCGTTTTTGGGAACCCTAAACTGCTGGGGATGCTGGTATAGATCTGATCAGATCAGATATTGATCTGTTCAGATACTATACCACTAAGGGAGGTGTATGCTTCACGCGTGGGTGTTAGCGTTACTGGCACTAACCTGACGCTGCCTGGGGTGTGACGCAGACCCTCTCTGATGCTAAAACCTAATTGATATCACCCGCCGGGCGATCAGGGGGTTAAACCTTTATTGGGTTATATACGGCGGGTGCCCTGACACTATAAAAAGCAAACTAACTAACCAGCGTCACCCGTAACACTTATATGGTGATCACTGGTGAAAGGGTTAACTAGGGGCAATCAGGGGGTTAAACCTTTATTAGGTAATATATGGGGGTACCCGACGCTACAAAAACCTGCGGCAAACCTAAAAAAATAACTGGCTACCTATCGGCATCACCGACACTAAGACAGCGATCAGAAAAACATTGCTTAGTGACACTGGCAAAAGGGGGTGAAAGGGTTACCTGGGGGGGGCGATCAAGGGATTAAACCTTTATTAGGTAATATATGGGGGTACCCGATGCTATAAAAACCTGCGGCGAACCTAAAAAAAATAACTGGCTACCTATCGGCATCACCGACACTAAGACGGCGATCAGAAAAATGATCGCTTAGTGACAGCGGTGCTAGGGGGTGAAAGGGTTACCTGGGGTGGCGATCAAGGGGTTAAACCTTTATTGGGTAATATGTGGGGGTACCCGACGCTATAAAAACCTGCGGCGAACCTAAAAAAAATAACTGGCTACCTATCGGCATCACCGACACTAAGACAGCGATCAGAAAAACGATCGCTTAGTGACACTGGCAAAATGGGGTGTAAGAGTTACCTGGGGGGGCGATCAAGGGGTTAAACCTTTATTAGGTAATATATGGGGGTACCCGACGCTATAAAAACCTGCGGTGAACCTAAAAAAAATAACTGGCTACCTATCGGCATCACCGACACTAAAACAGCGATCAGAAAAACGATCGCTTAGTGACAGCGGTGCTAGGGGGTGAAAGGGTTACCTGGGGGGGCGCGATCAAGGGGTTAAACCTTTATTAGGTAATATATGGGGGTACCCGACGCTATAAAAACCTGCGGCGAACCTAAAAAAAATAACTGGCTACCGATCCGCATCACCGACACTAAAACAGCGATCAGAAAAACGATTGCTTAGTGACGGCGGTGCTAGGGGGTGAAAGGGTTACCTGGGGGGCGATCAAGGGGTTAAACCTTTATTAGGGGGGGTTAGGGGGCTACACTGGACCTAAAACTAACTGTAGTGACACTTTTACAGTCACAAATGTCACTGATTGCAGTGATCAGTAAATAAATGGTCACTGCAATCAGTGACACTGTGACTGGGGGCTGGGGGGTGATCTGGGGGTGTCTGGGGGGGACTGGGGGGGGCGATCATGTGCCTATGTGTGTGGTGTCAGTGTGCTGTTTAGTGCACTAACCTTTGTGTCTTCTCTCATGCGGCGCTCGGTATATGTGAGCGCCGCATGAGGGATGACATCACTTCCTCCTGCCTGTGTAAACATTACGCAGGCAGAGGAAGCATTTGATTCGCCGGGAGCGATCGCGAGGGGGTGACCAGAATCGAATGGCGCCCCCCTCATCACGGATCGCTCCCGAAGCGATCCCGGCCGCCCACTGTACCGGAGGGGGGTCCGATTGGACCCCCCACCCATACGAAGGCAGGCACGTACAGGTACGTGATTGTGCCTGTCCGTGCCATTCTGCCGACGTATATTTACAGTGGGCGGTCGTTAAGTGGTTAATAATGCTTAAAGTGAAACAATAAAAGTGAAATATTCCTTTAAATTTCGTACCTAGGGGGTGTGTATGATATGCATGTAAAGTGGCGCATGTTTCCCGTGCTTAGAACTGTCCCTGCACAAAGTGTCATTTTTGAAGGAAAAAAAGTCATTTAAAACTCACTCGCGGCTATTAATGAATTGACGGCTCCCGGCAATACATACAAAAGTCATTGATAAAAAAAAAAAAAAAGCGTGGGGGTCCCTCAGAATTCAATTACCAGGCCCTTCAGGTCTGATCTAGATATTAAGAGGAACCCCGCCGCAAATTAAAAAAAAAAATGCGTGCGGTTCCCCCAAATATCCATACCAGGCCCTTCAGATCTAGCATGGATTTTAAGGGGAACTCCACCCCAAATTAAAAAAAAAATGGCGTGGAGTCCCCCCAAAAATCCATACCAGACCCTTATCCGAGCACGCAACCTGGCAGGCCGCAGGAAAAGAGGGGGGGACGAGAGAGCGCCCCCCCTCCTGAACCGTACCAGGCCACATGCCCTCAACATGGGGAGGATGTCCCCATGTTGATGGGGACAAGGGCCTCATCCCCACAACCCTTGCCCGGTAGTTGTGGGGGTCTTCGGGCGGGGGGCTTATCGGAATCTGGAAGACCCCTTTAACAAAGGGGACCCCAAGATCCCGCCCCCCCTATGTGAATTGGTAAGGGGTACCCCTACCATTTCACGAAGAAAGTGTCAAAAAATGTAAAAAAAAACACCAACACCTTGGAAAAGTCCTTTATTAAAAAAAAAACAAAAAAAAACATTCCAGCGGCGAAATCCAGTGTCCCACGGCGATCCGATGTCCAGCGCTGTCCGTCATTGGCTGAGCCTGAGCGGACCTGATGGGGAACTTCCTCCGCAGTCTATTACATGTATAGACCCGCCCCTTCTAAAGTTCCCCATCAGGTCCGCTCAGCCAATGACGTAGGTGTAAGGCTAAGTGGACCAGATGCGGAACGTGAGAAGGGGCGGGTCTATTCATTAATTACACTGTGGGGGAAGTTCCCCATCAGGTCCGCCCCCTCGTATGTCAGACCCCGCCTACCTCATTGGCTGAGCGGACCTGATGGGGAACTGCCTCCGCAGTGTAATAAATTAATAGACCGCCCCTTCTCACGTTCCGCATCTGGTCCGCTTAGCCTTACACCTACGTCATTGGCTGAGCGGACCTGATGGGGAACTTTATAAGGGACGGGTCTATACATTTAATACACTGCAGAGGAATTTCCCCATCAGGTCCGCTCAGGCTCAGCCAATGAAGTTTCGTGTGGACAGCGCTGGACATCGGATCGCCGTGGGACACTGGATTTCATCGCTGGAATGTTTTTTTTTTTTTTTTTTTTAATAAAGGACTTTTCCAAGGTGTCTGTGTGTTTTATTTTTAATTTTTTTACACTTTCTTTGTGAAATGGTAGGGGTACAATGTACCCCTTACCAATTCACATAGGGGGGGCCGGGATCTGGGGGTCCCCTTTGTTAAAGGGGTCTTCCAGATTCCGATAAGCACCCCGCCCGCAGACCCCCACAACCACCGGGCAAGGGTTGTGGGGATGAGGCCCTTGTCCCCATCAACATGGGGACATCCTCCCCATGTTGAGGGCATGTGGCCTGGTACGGTTCAGGAGGGGGGGCGCTCTCTCGTCCCCACTCTTTTCCTGTGGCCTGCCAGGTTGTGTGCTCGGATAAAGGGTCTGGTATGGATTTTTGGGGGAACTCCACGCCATTTTTATTAAAAAAGAAAAAAGAAAAAAAAACATTCCAGCGGTGAAATCCAGTGTCCCGCGGCGATCCGATGTCCAGCGCTGTCCGTCATTGGCTGAGCCTGAGCGGACCTTATGGGGAACTTCCTCTGCAGTCTATTGTATAGACCCGCCCCTTCTAAAGTTCCAAATCAGGTCCGCTCAGCCAATGACTCGGTGTAAGGCTGAGGACCTGATGCGGAACATGAGAAGGGGCGGGTCTATACATGTATTACACAGTGAGGGAAGTTCCCCATCAGGTCCGCCCCCTCGGTATGTCAGACCCCGCCTACATCATTGGCCTGAGCGGACCTGATGGGGAACTTCCTTCACTGTGTAATTTAAATTACACAGTGAAGGAAGTTCCCCGCTCAGGCCAATGACGTAGGCGGGGTCTGACATACCGAGGGGGCGGACCTGATGGGGAACTTCCCTCACTGTGTAATACATGTATAGACCCGCCCCTTCTCATGTTCCGCATCAGGTCCTCAGCCTTACGAGTCATTGGCTGAGCGGACCTGATGGGGAACTTTAGAAGGGGCGGGTCTATAAATGTAATAGATATAAAACGTGATGGTGACTGCGCTGTAGTGTGTAAAAATAGAATGATGGAAAGGGAGAGAAATTAAGCTCGGAGGGAATGTGGCAAGGAAGGGTAGGGTGTGGAGGTGTGGAGAGGAGGGGGAAGGGGAGGGGAAGAGGGAGAGACTGGGAGACGAAGTGGGTGAGTAATAAGCTAGTACTGGGCTAACTAGCAGTGATGTGCAATGTGCACAGTGACACAAATGAAAATACACTAATAAAAGACTGATCAATGATAATCAGAAAAAAATGTAACACAGTGAATAATAGACAAAAATGTGACATATAAAACCAGTATCCAAATGATCGAGGTATGCTACACGTGATAAAGATAAACCACTTAGACATAATAATAATCCACAAACAAATCCATGAATGGGAAAAGTGAAATGGATGGGATGAATGAAAACACACACTCAGTGAATGAATGAACTGTACTAATAAGGAGAGGCAGTCCCAAATAAGTCCTGGTGATGACTTCCCAATCCTTCCAAAATAACTATATGGTATATGAATAAATCATATGTGGATAAAGTCCCGTCACCAATGAAGTGCTAGAAAAGAATCCTGTGGCATCCATCCATCCATGTGGCCTGGTACGGTTCAGGAGGGGGGGCGCTCTCTCGTCCCCCCCTCTTTTCCTGCGGCCTGCCAGGTTGCGTGCTCGGATAAGGGTCTGGTATGGATTTTTGGGGGGACTCCACGCCATTTTGTAAAAAATTTTGGGGTGGAGTTCCCCTTAAAATCCATGCCAGATCTGAAGGGCCTGGTATGGATATTTGGGGGAACCGCACACATTTTTTTTTTCGGCGGGGTTCCCCTTAATATCCATTCCAGACATGAAGGGCCTGGTAATTGAATTCTGAGGGACCCCCACGCTTTTTTTAATTTTTTTTTATCAATGACTTTTGTATGTATTGCCGGGAGCCGACAATTCATTAACCACTTAACGACCGCTCACTGTATATATACGTCGGCACAATGGCACCGACAGGCACAATCACGTAGAGTGTACGTGATTGCCTTTGTACAGTTGGGGGGTCCAATCGGACCCCCCTTCTGTACAGTGAGCGGTCGAAATTCGTTGGGGAGCGATCCGACATGAGGGGACGGCCGTTCGATTCTGGCCACCCCCCCGCGATCGCTCCCGGCGAATGGAAATGCCCCCTCTGTCTGTGGAATGTACACACAGACAGAGGAAGCAGGAGGAAGTGATGTCATCTCCTGTGCGGCGCTCACATATACCGAGCGCCGTACAAGAGAAGACACACAGGTTAGTGCACAAACACTACACTGACACCAGGACACATAGGCACATAAATCGCCCCCCCAGGCCCCCCCAGATCACCACCCAGCCCCCAGTCACAGTGTCACTGATTGCAGTGACCATTTATTTACTGATCACTGCAATCAGTGACATTTGTGACTGTAAAAGTGTCACTACATTTAGTTTTAGGTCCAGTGTAGCCCCCTAACCCCCCTAATAAAGGTTTAACCCCTTGATCACCCCCCAGATAACCCTTTCACCCTCTAGCAGCGCCGTCGCTAAGCGATCATTTTTCTGATCGCTGTCTTAGCGTCGGTGATGCAGATCGGTACCCAGTAATTTTTTTTAGGTTTGCCGCAGGTTTTTATAGCGTCGGGTACCCCCATAAATTATCTAATAAAGGTTTATCCCCCTTGATTGCCCCCCAGGTAACCCTTTCACCCCCTATCACCACTGTCGCTAAGCGATCATTTTTCTGATCGATGTCTTAGCGTCGGTGATGCAGATCGGTAGCCAGTATTTTTTTTTTTAGGTTCGCCGCAGGTTTTTATAGCGTCGGGTACCCCCATAAATTATCTAATAAAGGTTTAACCCCCTTGATCGCCCCCCAGGTAACCCTTTCGCCCCCTATCACCAGTGTTGCTAAGCGATCATTTTTCTGATCGCTGTCTTAGCGTCGGTGATGCAGATCAGTAGCCAGTAATTTTTTTTAGGTTCGCTGCAGGTTTTTATAGCGTCAGGTACCCCCATAAATTATCTAATAAAGGTTTAACCCCCTTGATCGCCCCCCAGGTAACCCTTTCACCCCCTATCACCACTGTCGCTAAGCGATAATTTTTCTGATCGCTGTCTTAGCGTCGGTGATGCAGATCAGTAGCCAGTATTTTTTTTTTAGGTTCGCTGCAGGTTTTTATAGCGTCAGGTACCCCCATAAATTATCTAATAAAGGTTTAACCCCCTTGATCACCCCCCAGGTAACCCTTTCACCCCCTATCACCACTGTCGCTAAGCGATCATTTTTCTGATCGCTGTCTTAGCGTCGGTGATGCAGATCGGTAGCCAGTAATTTTTTTTAGGTTCGCCGCAGGTTTTTATAGCTTCAGGTACCCCCATAAATTATCTAATAAAGGTTTAACCCCCTTGATCGCCCCCCAGGTAACCCTTTCACCCCCTATCACCACTGTCGCTAAGCGATCATTTTTCTGATCGCTGTCTTAGCGTCGGTGATGCAGATCGGTAGCCAGTGATTTTTTTTAGGTTCGCCGCAGGTTTTTATAGCGTCAGGTACCCCCAAATATTATCTAATAAAGATTTTAACCCCCTAATTGCCCGTAGTTAACCCTTTCACCAGTGATCATCATATAAGTGTTATGGGTGACGCTGGTTAGTTAGTTTGCTTTTTATAGTGTCAGGGCACCCGCCGTATATAACCCAATAAAGGTTTAACCCCCTGATCGCCCGGCGGGTGATATCAATTAGGTTTTAGCGTCAGAGAGGGTCTGCGTCACACCCCAGGCAGCGTCAGGTTAGTGCCAGTAACGCTAACACCCACGCGTGAAGCATACACCTCCCTTAGTGGTATAGTATCTGAACAGATCAATATCTGATCTGATCAGATCTATACTAGCGTCCCCAGCAGTTTAGGGTTCCCAAAAACGCAGTGTTAGCGGGATCAGCCCAGATACCTGCTAGCACCTGCGTTTTGCCCCTCCGTCCAGCCCAGGCCACCCAAGTGCAGTATCGATCGATCACTGTCACTTACAAAACACAACACACATAACTGCAGCGTTCGCAGAGACAGGCCTGATCCCTGCGACTCCAGTGCTGTAGGAGGTGATTTCACCACCACAGTTAAAAAAAAAGCAAATATGCCGAAGCATTGGGGCAGCAGGGGCGGAGGAGTGATTTTGCTCCTAATGCCGCGTACATACGGTCGAAATTCCGACGGAGGCTTGCCCGTGGAAAAGTCCGACCATGTGTGTGCGGCATAACTTTTTTGCGGGAGGATGCCCCCATGCTTCGGCATATATAAATGGTGCATGTATGCCCATCATTAGAAGTGGGTGGATGAAGGGCGGTATTCTAATGGTGGGCATACCCACCGATCAATCTCTTTTTTCGTTCAGCCACCTGGCTGCATGAAAAAAAAAGATTACAATACATGTCCAACAAGGACCAGCAACGTACTGGTATGTTGCTGGACTTTGAATGTTTATACCAGAATGATGCCTGCGGGTTTAGGTATCATCTTGGTATCATTCTTTTCAGCCAGTGGCCGGCTTTCATGTAAAAGCAATCCTAGCGGCTAATTAGCCTCTGGACTGCTTTTACAAGCAGTGGGAGGGAATGTCCCCCCCCCGGATATAAAAAGCGCCATTGGGAAATTGGGAAAGCATTTTATCACACCGATCTTGGTGTGGTCAGATGCTTTGAGGGCAGAGGAAAGATCTAGGGTCTAGACCCCAGTTTTTTCAAAAAAAGAGTACCTGTCACTACCTATTGCTAACATAGGGGATATTTACATTCCATGAGATAACAATAAAAATGATAAAAAAAAAATATGGAAGGAACAATTTAAAAATAAAGTAAAAAAGCAAAATTAATAATAATAAAAAAAAAAGCAAGCGTTGGTCTGGCGTCATATGTAAACAGCAATTGCACCATGCATGTGAGGTATCACCGCGAAGGTCAGATCGAGGGCAGTAATTTTAGCAATAGACCTCCTCTGTAAATCTAACGGGGTAACCTGTAAAGGCTTTTAAAGGCTTTTAAAAATGTATGTAGTTTGTCGCCAATGCGCGTTTGTGCGAAATTTTAAAGCATGTCGTGTTTGGTATCTATGTACTCGGCCTAAGATCCTCTTTTTTATTTCATCAAACATTTGGGCAATATAGTGTGTTTTATTGCATTAAAATAAAAAAAAGTGTATTTTTTCCCCAAAAAATGTGTTTGAAAAATCGCTGCGCAAATACTGTGTAGAAAAAAAAAATGCAACACCCACCATTTTATTCTGTAGGGCCTTTGCTTTAAAAATATATATAATGTTTGGGGGTTCAACATAATTTTCCTGCAAAAAAAAATATGTTTCATGTAAACAAAAAGTGTCAAAAAGGGCTTTGTCTTCAAGTGGTTAGAAGAGTGGATGTAAGCTTCCTAATGTTGTGTATAAAATGCCAGAACAGTTCAAACCCCCCCCCAAATGACCCCATTTTGGAAAGTAGACACCCCAAGCTATATACTGAGAGGCATGTCGAGTCCATGGAATATTTTATATGTTGACACAAGTTGCGGAAAAAGACAATTTCTATTTTTTTTTATTTTTTTTTGCACAAAGTTGTCACTAAATGATATATTGCTCACACATGCCATGGTTATATGTGGAATTACACCCCAAAATACATTCTGTTGCTTCTCCTGAGTATGGGGATACCACATGTGTGAGACTTTTTGGGAGCCTAGCCGCGTACGGGACCCCAAAAACCAATCACCGCCTTCAGGCTTTCTAAGGGTGTAAATTTTTGATTTCACTTCTCACTGCCTATCACAGTTTCAGAGGCCATGGAATGCCCAGATGGCACAACCCCCCCCCCCAAATGACCCCATTTTGGAAAGTAGACACCCCAAGCTATTTGCTGAGAGGTATTGTGAGTATTTTGCAGATCTCGCTTTTTGTCACAAAGTTTTAAAAATTTAAAAAAAAAAAGAAAAAAAAAATTTACTTTCTTCATTTTCAAAAACAAATGAGAGCTGTAAAATACTCACCATGCCTCTCAGCAAACAGCTTGGGGTGTCTACTTTCCAAAATGGGGTCATTTGGGGGGGTTTTGTGCTATTTTGGCATTTTATGGCCTTCGAAACTGTGATAGGTAGTGAGGAGTCAAATCAAAAATTTGTGCCTAGAAATCCTGAAGGCGGTGATTGGTTTTCGGGGTCCCGTACGCGGCTAGGTTCCTAAAAAGTCCCACACATGTGGTATCCCCGTACTCAGGAGAAGCAGCAAAATGTATTTTGGGGTGCAATTCCACATATAACCATGGCATGTGTGAGCAATATATCATTTAGTGACAACTTTTTGTAATTTTTTTTTTTGTCATTATTCAATCACTTGGGACAAAAAAAAAATATTCAATGGGCTCAACAGGCCTCTCAGCAATTTCCTTGGGGTGTCTACTTTCTAAAATGGGGTCATTTGGGGGGGATTTGTAATGCCCTGCCATTTTAGCACCTCAAGAAATGAGATAGGCAGTCATAAATTTAAAGCTGTGTAAATTCCAGAAAATGTACCCTAGTTTGTAAACGCTATAACTTTTGCGCAAACCAATAAATATACACTTATTGACATTTTTTTTACTAAAGACATGTGGCTGAATACATTTTGGCCTAAATGTATGACTAAAATTGAGTTTATTCGATTTTTCTTATAACAAAAAGTAGAAAATATAATTATTTTTCAAAATTTTCAGTCTTTTTCCGTCTATATCGCAAAAAATAAAAATCGCAGAGGCAATCAAATACCATTAAAAGAAAGCTCTATTTGTGGGAAGAAAAGGACGCAAATTTCGTTTGGGTACAACATTGCATGTCCGCAAAATTTACAGTTAAAGCAGCGCAGTGCAAAATTCTGAATTCACCTCTGGTCCTTTAGCTACCAAATGGTCCGGGGCTTAAGTGGTTAATAGCCGCGACTTTTTTTTCTTCAAAAATGACATTTTATGCAGGGACAGTTCTAAGCACGGAAACATGCGCCACTTTACATGCATATTATACACACCCCCCAGGTACGAAATTTAAAGGAAAATTTCACTTTTATTTTTTCATTTTAAGCATTATTAAAATCACTGCTCCCGAAAAAACGGCCGTTTTTAAAACTTTTTTTTGCATTGATACATGTCCCCTGGGGCAGGACCCGGGTCCCCAAACACTTTTTAGGACAAAAACTTGCATATAAGCCTTTATAATTAGCACCTTAGATTTCGAACGTTCGAGTCCATTGTATTTAATAGGGTTCTAAAGTTCACGCGAACATTCTGTCTGTTCACAGGTTCTGGTGCGAACCGAACAGGGGGGTGTCCGGCTCGTCCCTGGCTCTGGGGCAGGGGGGTGACCTGCAGCCCCCCCACCCCAGAGCACCCTGTCCCCATGTTGATGAGGGCAGGGCCTCTTCCCGACAACCCTGGCCGTTGGTTGTCAGGGTCTGCGGGCGGGGGCTGATCGGAATCCGGGAGCCCCCTTTAATAAGGGGCCCCTCAGATGCTGGCCCACCACCCTATGTGAATGAGTATGGGCTACCCATTCACCTGGTGGAAAAAAATGGCAATAAAAAACCACAACACAGCTTTTTAAAGTAATTTATTGCACAGCTCCGGGGGTCTTCTTCCGACTTCGGGAGTCTCCGGTGTCGTCGCCGCGCTCTCCGGTTCTTTCTTCCTTCTGCCGGCCCCTCCACTATCTTCTTCCAGCTCTTTTGCTAGTGGAGGGGCTGGTCTTCCCGTCGGCGTCTTCTTCTCTCTTCTCCTCCTCGATGTTGACTCGTCGCTTCCTTCCGCTGTAATGCTGGGTTTTGCGGTGCGCTCGGTTTATATAGGCTTCTCATGACGTCACAGTCACATGTTCCCATGACGTCACAGTCACATGCTCCGGGGCCACCCGAAACATGTGACTGTGACGTCATGAGAAGCCTATATAAACCGAGCGCACCGCAAAACCCAGCATTACAGCGGAAGGAAGCGATGAGTCAACATCGAGGAGGAGAAGAGAGAAGAAGACGCCGACGGGAAGACCGGCCCCTCCACTAGCAAAAGAGCTGGAAGAAGATAGTGGAGGGGCCGGCAGAAGGACAACGGAGAGCTGGACGAGACGACGGGGAAGACCGGGCCTCCGCTAGCAAAAGAGCTGGAAGAAGATAGCGGTGGCCCGGCAGAAGGAAGAAAGAACCGGAGAGCGCGGCGACACCGGAGACCCCCAAAGTCGGAAGAAGACCCCCGGAGCTGTGCAATAAATTACTTTAAAAAGCTGTGTTGTGTTTTTTTATTGCCATTTTTTTCCACCAGGTGAATGGGTAGGGGTACGATGTACCCCATACTCATTCACATAGGGTGGTGGGCCAGCAACAGGGGGCCCCTTATTAAAGGGGGCTCCCGGATTCCGATCAGCCCCCGCCCGCAGACCCCGACAACCAACGGCCAGGGTTGTCGGGAAGAGGCCCTGTCCTCATCAACATGGGGACAGGGTGCTCTGGGGTGGGGGGGCCGCAGGTCGCCCCCCTGCCCCAGAGCACCAAACCCCCCATGTTGAGGGCATGCGGCCTGGTACGGTTCAGGAGGGAGGGGGGCCGCTCTCTTGTCCCCCCCTCTTCCCCTGCGGCCTGCCAGGTTGTGTGCTCGGATAAGGGTCTGGTTTGGACTTTGAGGGGGACCCCCACGCCGATTTTTCGGCTTAGGAGAGTCTCCTTCAAATCCATACCAGACCCAAGGGCCTGGTATGCTCCTGGAGAGGGAACCCGTGCCGGTTTTTTCTTTAAAAATTGGCGTGGAGTTCCCGCTCAGGATTCATACCAAACACAGTGCCTGGTATTGGCGGGAATCCACGTTGGATCCCCGTTCAATACAGTGCCGCGTCTCCTCGCTATTGCAGCGAGCGCGAGATGTGTCGCCACCCTGTCGCCGAGATGTCGGCACCCCTGTCGCAGAGAATCTCCGTGATAGGATCGCGATGAATATACAATGTCGGCGGCACCTACTGTATTTAAAGGAGGTTGTGACAGGGATGGGACAAGACGAGGCCACTGTTTGTGTGGCATCGCCGTCTAGCAGCAGTAGAGCAGACTTTGACCAATTAATCTGTAGTCCAGAGTACACCCAAATCTTGTAATGGTTGCTATGGCCTCCCGCAGGGACTCATCAGTATCTCCCAGCATAAGCTGTACAGTAGGCGCACCCACGATATATACGTATGACCAAACCCAAATCGCTCCAATACTGCCCACAAGTAATTCCAATCATTACTGTCAAACGCCTTAGTGGCATCTAAGGACAGCAGAGCCCTGGGGGCGTGACCAACTTCCGGTATGTGAGGACGCTTCTGTACAGAGCTCCGACCGCATTCTGATCCTGCCTTATCCTGATGGACCCCAGACTCGATCCAGTGCCCTGTTACTTACCGGAACCGACTGGGGACAGAACCGGGCACCAGATAATGGTGAAATACGGCCCCAGCGTGGAGCCCACACCCGCAGAGAAGCTGGCTAAATTTGCACACGAGGCCTCCCAAAATGGCGCCCGCTCGGCGCGGCGGGCCTCATCTGCTCCTCCGGATCGCAAGGGTGCCGAGGGGGATGATGACTGGCCGGACCTGACTGATCCACTGGCATCTCCCCTGCCTTCTCCCCAGTCTGCTGAGGGGGAGGATGGCTCCGGTACACGAGTGGGTGAGCCAACGCTGCTGCAGATTATGGACACTATCAAAAGCTGCCATGCTGCCTTGTCCACACAGATTGACACCATCAGAGTGGACTTTGCCATCCTCAAGGATGATGTCCAGAAGGTGAGGCAGAGGGTAACGCAGACTGAACAACGTATCAGTGACATGGAGGATGACCCCCTGATGGTGCAGGTGAGAGATATGGCGGCGGACCACAAGTCCCAGGAGGCCAAGTTGGGAGATCTCGAAGACAGACTCAGAAGGAACAACTTGAGGTTCCTGGGATTCCCTGAGGGGTCAGAGGGAAGGGACCCGGAGGGATTTTTGCTGACCTGGCTCAAGCAGGCCTTTGGAGATGACAGCTTTTCCCACCTGTTTGCCATTGAGAGGGTGCACAGGATCCCTCTGAAAGCACCCCCGCCGGGCAGATTCCCTAGACCACTGATAGCACGCTTCCTCTATTTCAAAGATAAAGAAACCATTCTCCGCAAGGCCCGCACTATGCCTGATCTGCCTTATAATAACAACCGAATTTCCATCTTCCCGGACTTCTCGGCGGCCACACAGAAACAGAGAGCAGCTTTCCAGAGTGTGAAGCAACGCCTGAGAGAACGCAGTCTGCCATACAGCATGCTCTATCCTGCTAAGCTCCGTGTGGTACACGAGGGAAAGACACAGTTCTTCATGTCACCCAAAGAGGCTAATCGCTGGCTGGAATCGCTGGGACATGGGTAAGATTCCTCTTATTATGATGCAGGACGCGCCCCATGAAGACCCTGGGAGAGACCTCCCAGGGGGGGGCTGATATATATTGCCTTTCTGATAACTTTACTTGGATTTGGTCCGTCCTGAATTGCCATATATAACTTTCCCCGGTTTCAAAAATCCTACCTGACATCAAATCCGTTGGAACACTGTTGGGGGTCCAATGTTCATTGCGGTCTGGATTTAGCTCTACGTGGACTCAAGTACTTACCCCCTAAATTTTCCTGCCCGGCTGGAGCAGGAAACGCACCCCCCTTTAGGGAGACTTTTGTTGTTACGGTTTGGGGAGGAAGCCTGTGGGATGTTCGGGGCTGCAGGCAGGGTGGGGGGAACGGGTGTTGGGATCCGCCATTGTGGATCCGGGATGGTTCATGTTTATTTTTTCTTCTTCCTTTTTGTTCTTTTCTGTTTTACTTTTGCTCTCCTTCAGTATTTTGATATGCCTTCGAAATCTACAGGCTTAGGCCCTCGACTGTACTCGCTTGCTCTGCATTTAGACCAATTGCATACCTGTATGAACCTTGCATTTCCCTATTCTGATGTCACAATATATTCGCCAATACTGCTGTTAATGATATGTGGGATTTACTCCGGCATGGAGGGTCGACGTCTGTCGCCACCTCTCAAGCCACAGGTTATTGTGGGTGGATATGTCCTTAAACGCTGGGATGCAGACCCTTAATTTACTGTCCTGGAACGTATGGGGGCTTAACTCCAAGATTAAAAGAGCGTTGGTGTTTAAATATATCCTGAAGCGCAGACCACATATCATATTCCTCCAGGAAATGCACTTGGTGGGCTCCAGGACATTGGCACTACATAGGGCCTTTGTGGGGAGGGCCTTCCACTCTGCATACTCCACTTACGCCAGGGGGGTTTCGATCCTAGTTTGTAAATCCTTACTGTTTACAGTCAAATCTGTGAAGCTAGACCCAATGGGTAGATTTGTAGCCCTGGTGTTGATTATTAGTAACCAACCATATACCTTTGTTGCAGTCTATATACCACCCCCAGTGGGGGTGTGGGATGAGATAATGGCGGAGGTGATTCTAGTGGCGGAGGGCCCTGTTGTCCTGGCTGGAGACATGAACACAGTGTTGTCCCCTGAAAATGACAGGTTTGGGATGGCGGCCGTGGGAGGGTCCCCGTTGGGAGCCTGTGCGGCACAATATGATTTGGAGGAGGCATGGAGATGGAAGAACCCAGATGCCAGAGCATATTCATGCTTCTCCTCCACATTTAATACCTTATCCAGGTTGGATATATGCTTCGTATCCAGGGTACTCCTCCCGAGGGTGGTGGGAGTCCAATATCTACCAAGGGCCGTCTCGGACCACTCCCCCCTGCTTATCACCTTTGATATGGAGAGGCCCCGGGGGGGGTGCTTTGTGGAGGCTGAGCCCCCTCTGGCTTAAGGAGGAATGTTTTGAGAGGTCCACTGCCAGGTCCATTAACACTTTCTGGCTGGAGAATAGAGGGGAGGTACCAGTAGGAACTACATGGGATGCGTTCAAGGCCACACTCAGGGGAATTGTTAAAACTGCCATTAAGCGACTCCAATCTGATAGAGAGTGGAAGCTCAGGGAGGCGGAACAGGTGGCGGCTGAGATAGACTACATCAAGGCCCCTAACCATGACACCCATAAAAAGTGGAGGGAAAATATGCGTCAATTAGATCTGGTGCTGGTAGAAAAAACGCAAAAGAAACTGCTTTATCAAGCCCAACGGGTGTTTGAATTCGGAGATAAGAACAGCAGGCTGCTGGCCTATCTGGCTCACTCACACCAGGCAACCGACCTCTATCCCACGTATATATGATGCACGGATGCGTCTTTGTACATCACAAACAGAGATTGCTAAAGCTTTTGTGGATTTTTACTCTGAGCTGTATGCTTCAAGAGTTGCATATAGTAGGGACGAGGTTCAAGACTATCTGGCCCCAATACCCCTCCTGGAACTTTCAGGGGAGGTAGCGGAGGACTTGGACCTCCCCCTTACAGTGGAGGAGGTAATCTCAGCAATTGGGTCCCTAAATACAAATAAGACCCCAGGTATGGATGGGTTTCCAGCAGAATGGTACAACACATATGCCGAACATTTAGCCCCCCAGCTGCTCGAAATGTATGTGGATGCCTATCGGGGGGGGGTGCTCCCTGGGTCTCTGAGAGAGGCACTTATAGTGCTGATCCCTAAGCCGCACAAGGATCATGATCTCTGCGAATCCTATAGACCGATATCCTTAATTAATGTGGATGCGAAGATCCTAGCTAAATTATTGGCCAAGCGCTTGAACAAAGTTATTGCTTCAGTTATTCATCGAGATCAGACGGGCTTTATACCTGAAAGATCGACGGCTATCAACTTGCGCCGTCTGTTCACTATCCTACAATCTGAGGGACCCACGCCGGATACTCGGGTGGTGCTCTCCCTAGATACGCACAAAGCGTTTGACTCTATCGAATGGCCATACTTGGTGGCGGTCCTTGGGCGGCTGAGGTTTGGTCCTAGATTTATAAGATGGGTCCAGATACTATATGCGGAACCAAGGGCAAAGCTCAGGGTCAACAACACCATCACGGACTCGTTCAATATAGCGAGAGGCACGCGGCAGGGCTGCCCATTATCGCCCCTGCTGTTTGCCCTGGCTATAGAGCCGCTGGCAGCCCTTCTAAGAGCGGATGCTAGAATAAGGGGGTGCATGGTTGGTGAGCTGGAGGAAAAAACATCCCTCTACGCTGATGACATGCTACTGTATTTGGCTGAGGCAGGGGGCTCATTGACCACTGCTCTGGACAAAATTTCGGAATTCGGACGATTTTCGGGATTCAAGGTGAATTGGAACAAGTCCATTATTTTCCCCTTTGATCCTGACTATGTCCCAGGACTGCCCCCGGAGGCCCCCCTAAGGATAGTCTCTAAATTTCGATACCTGGGGGTGGATGTGCAGCTGCCGGTCAGTGTATACGTAGATAATAATTTAGCGCCTATGAAAACACGGCTGAGGGATAGTCTTCAAGCCTGGGCTAAGCTGCCGCTTGGTCTCCTCGGGCGCATCAATATGTTTAAGATGATATACCTGCCCAGATTTTTGTACCTGTTCTGGCACGCATCGGTTTATATCCCTAAGAAATGGTTTGCGAGCATTAATAAAATGCTCTCGGCATTTCTCTGGGGCCCTAGACCCGCTAGAGTGTCCTTGGACACGCTTTATTTACCTGTAAGGGAGGGGGGACTGGCCCTACCGAACCTGCAGTGTTACTACCTGGCAGCCCAACTGACACATGTGCATTGGTGGGGTTTCCCGGATCTGGATATTGCCTCTGTGGCAACACAGGCAGCTCAGGTCCACTCGTATGAGGGACTGATTAATGTCCTTTATAGGAACGGACCTTATCCAGAACGGGGGGGCGGGACTATTGAAACTGTCATACAAAATATTCCACATCTGCAATGCCAGGGTGGGGGGAACTAGTCTGGCGGCCTCCCCTAATGCTCCTCTACGGCATAACCCCCAACTCCATGAAATAGCCAAAGTACCGGACGGATCATGTTGGGCAGCGTATGGAGTTAAATACGCCCACCAACTGTTTAGGGGTGGGGTGTTTAGGACCTTTCTGGATTTGAGGACAGAATATGGGATTCCCAATATGTTTTTCTTTCGGTATCTTCAGCTGCGCCATGCAGCGACAGCTCAATACGGGGGGGAGGGGGGGGTGGTGATGCTCTCCCCCTCCGGTATGGAAAAGGTGGTAACGGATGGGGATCACTCGCAGCTGATTTCCAAATATTATTTCAAGCTACTCCCCCAGAATGAGGAAGGTGATGGCACAGTGGCAGACGGATATACCGTCCCTCACAGAGGAGACTTGGTCAGCAGCTTTGGACACATTAGTACCCTCGATGATCTCGGCTAGAGATAAATTGACCCAATTTAAATACCTTCACAGGATATATTATACCCCCAAGAGACTTCATAAAATGGGTAGGAGGGAGTCTGCCGAATGTCCTCGCTGCCATGCGGAGGAGGGAGATTTCTTCCATATGGTGTGGCAGTGCCCCCGGATAGAGAACTTCTGGAAGGAGATACTTACATTTCTGGAGGGTACCCTGGAACTGCCTAATATTTACTCCCCGACCAGATGTCTTTTGGGGGACCTAGGGGAGGAGGAGATATCCACCTCACAAAAAACTCTGCTTAGAATCCTGTTTTGCTATGCTAAAAAGGCGGTAGCCATCAATTGGCGGAGCTCGTCACCCCCCTCTCTGCAGGGCTGGGTGACATTGGTGAACAGGGCCCTGCCACTGTACAAACTAACCTATATGGCGAGAGGGTGTCCCAAAAAATTTGAGAAAGTGTGGGCGGGATGGTTGGATAAAGTATCTGGAGAAGTAGAGGTGTAATAGTTGTATATAAATAGGGTCTGGCGGGAGATAAGTGGGGAAATGAAAGATAGGGGAGATACTGTTGTGGAGCGAGAGGCATAATTCTTCCAGTGATTACTGCTGTGGGTTTACAGGACATAGAGAAAAAGGGAAGGACCTTTTGTTTTATTTTTGCTTTGTTTTTTTTATTTCGGTTTTTGCTTTCTACCTATCTCATTCCTGTTTTGAATAGTGTTGTTCTCATAACTGTTTTTCTTTTTAACGGGAAAGGGGGGGAGGGGGGGGGGAATGGGGAAAAAAAAAAGAGAAAGAAAGGCATGTTCTGACTATAAGATGCTGAGTTTGTTGATATAAGCAAATTATAATGTATGAAAATGTGTACTGTAATATGTTAATGTAAGGACAGCAGAGCCCTGCTTCCCGCATTATCCACATCTGACTGCATATTCAAGAACAACCGCCACAGATTGATGGCAGTAGATTTTTTCGGCATAAACCCTGCTTGGTCACCGTGTATGAGGGAGGCTACAACAGTATTAAGTCGCAGTGCTAGCACTTTTGCCAGAATTTTTATATCGCATTGTAGCAACGAAATTGGCCTGTAAGATCCTGGGTCAACCGGATCCTTACCCGGTTTGAGGAGCAAGATAATGTTTGCTTTTGCCATAGAAGGTGGACGTGCACCAGCCTCCAAAGCTGCATTGAATACCCGAAGCAGACGTGGCAGCAAATCAGCCGCGTGTTGCTTATATACTTCCATGGGGATCCCATCCTCCCCAGGCGCCTTACAATTAGGAAACAGTCCCACTGCCTCCTGAAGTTCCTCAACTGTGAGGAGTGCCTCCAACCCCTCCCTCTGCCCTGCTGTTAGTCTAGGACAGTGGTCTCCAAACTGCGGCCCAAGGGCCGGATGCGGCCCTTTGCTTGCCTTAATCCGGCCCTTGGGCCAGTATCCCTCCCACTGATACGAGACACTATTCTGACATCTGACACCGACAGTGGAGCAACATTTCACCCACTGACACCACTAATGGGGCACTATTCCTCCCTATGATCCCAACAATGGGGCACTATTTCTCCCCCTAATACCATATGTTTAGTCCCACTGATGCCAGGAAATTTTCCACCCCCGCTGGCCAAAGTCCGGCCCTCCAAGAGTCTATACGGACAATAAACCGGCCCTTTGTTTAAAATGTTTGGAGACCCCTGGTCTAGGAAATGTCAAGCTCCGCAAGTACTGGTCCAGATCCGCCCTCTCATAGGCGGATCCGGGGCAGTACAGTTCCTCATAGAACCCCGCCAACTCCTGCATAATAAGTTTAGGGGAACTGACAATGGGTCCAGCTTTGGATTTTATGGCCCCAATGGCTGGGGACCTCTGTTGTGAGTTCGCTATTCATGCCAGCATACGCCCAG
Organism: Rana muscosa; assembly: GCA_029206835.1. NCBI lineage: Eukaryota > Metazoa > Chordata > Amphibia > Anura > Ranidae > Rana > Rana muscosa. The sequence continues at coordinate 171,463,208 of CM055128.1, read as the reverse complement.
TTTTCTCCCCCTCCTCAAAGAATGCTTGTTTGGCAAAAAAAATATTTTTTTCGGCAGTTGAGGAGAGCACCCGCTCATACGCTGACTGAGCGGCCTGCCACTCCTCCCTAGCCGAGTCAGAGGGATCCAAGACAAACCGCTGCTCCAGATCCTTCACCCTTGTTTCCAGTTCCACCACAAAAGCCGATGAGTCCTTTTTTACTTTAGTCATTTCCGCTATCAAAACCCCTCTCAAAAATGCCTTAAATGCCTCCCACTGCTGCCCACAGGTACCTTCCGGGTTCTGAGTAGTGAAAAACCCATGCATGCTCTCTTCTATAGTTTCAGGGGATTTAACCACTTGGCGCCCGGGCCATCGTCAAAAGACGTCCGCAAAGCGGCTCCCAATTGCTGAGAGGACGTCCATGGACGTCCTTCTATTTACTTCCACGATGCGCGCCGCCGCGGGCGCACATCGGGGAAAAGCTGTGCCCGCCGTGTCAGGCAGGTGCCGATGCGCGTGCCTGGCGGCCGGGATGTCCGCCAGGTACCCGCGATCGGCTGTCACAGAGCCAGGGACGTGGATCTCTGTGTGTAAACACAGAGATCCACGTCCTGCTAGGGAGAGGAGACTGATGGTGTGTCCCTTGTACATAGGGACAACCATCGGTCACCTCCCCCAGTCAGTCCCCACCCCCCACAGTAATAATCACTCATGAGGGAACATATTTAACCCCTTCCCGCCCCCTAGTGGTTAACCCCTTCCCTGCCAGTCACATTTATACAGTAATCAGTGCATATTTATAGCACTGTTCGCTGTATAAATGTGAATGGTCATAAAAAAGTGTCAAAAGTGTCCGATGTGTCCGCCGCAATATCGCAGTCACAATAAAAATCGCAGATCGCCGCCATTACTAGTAAAAAAAAAAAAAAATAATAATAAAAAAAAAAATCATAATTCTATTCCCTATTTTGTAGGCGCTATAACTTTTGCGCAAACCAATCACTATACGCTTATTGCGATTTTTTTTTTTTTTACCTAAAATATGTAGAAGAATACGTATCGGCCTAAACTGAGAAAAAAAATAGTTTTTTTTAAAAAAATTGGGATATTTATTATAGCAAAAATTTTAAAATATTGTGTTTTTTTCCAAATTGTCTCTCTATTTCTGTTTATAGCGCAAAAAATAAAAACCGCAGAAATGATCAAATACCACCAAAAGAAAGCTCTATTTGTGGGAAAAAAAGGACGTCAATTTTGTTTGGGAGCCACGTCGCACGACCGCGCAATTGTCAGTTAAAGTGCGACAGTGCTGAAACCTGAAATTTCGCCTGGGCAGGAAGGGGGTTATGTGCCCAGTTGTCAAGTGGTTAAACAATTTTAACCAAAATGCATTAAATTTCCATGGGGCTCTTGGGAGCGCATTGGGCCGGGAGACCCCCAGGTTCCCTATCAGTGGGGAATGATCAGACACACTACGGGCCTATATTCCATAGCAGATACATACTGGAGCATGTGTGTGTTACCCACCCCCAAGTCTATTCTAGACAGGCTGCCATGTGATTTAGAAAAAAATGAATACTGTCTAACCCCCGGGTTACGATGTCGCCAGATATCCACCCAGCCCACCTCTTGCAACAACCACGCCAGGGGGGTACCCCTGGAGAGGGCAGAGGCTCCTATGGCCGGATGTCTATCCAGCGAGGGTCCAAACAACAATTAAAGTCCCCAATCACTAGCAGCGGCACCTCAGGCCTATCGTCCACATATGAGATCAGGGCCCTCAGCACCACCGCCGTGAAAGGGGGGGGGACATATATATACAAGCTAGAATACATGTTAAGGCTCCCAACCTGCAATGGAGAAACACAAATCGCCCATCAGGGTCAATGAGACTGTCCAACTCCTGATAATCCAAGGAGCCGTGAACCAAGACACTCACCCCCCCTAGAATAGGAGGTGTGAGTGGAGTGGTACGCCTTGTTCAACCAATTGTACTGTATACAGCTCACAGTTTCCCCCGTCAAATGTGTTTCCTGGATGCAAAATACCAGCGGGTGAACTTTTTTAAGGCACATGCGTATCATAGTTCTCTTAAGAGGTGAGTGAAGCCCCCTCACATTCCACGATACTATAGGGATCCCCGCCATTCATCAAAGTATAACAAAATCATAAGCAAGTGTAACCCTATCAAACCCAAGAGTCTGATGGTCCTCAGACAATAGAACAGTTCCTTGAAAAATGCACATTGGCTGTTCATAGTACCTGTAATAAAGTCAGTGCTGATAAACCACCAAAAAAGAAAATGAAAAAGAAAAAATGGGAGGACGCAACCAGCAGTCCTTGCCAACCGTTCAGTGCCGTTCCCTGCCAATGGGGCCGGGCAAACACAGGCCCCTGGAAACACACTCAGGAGGCCACACAGGTTCAGAAATTAAAAATCCACTCTTATGATGTCTGAAGCTCTCGTCTTGATCTGATGCAATATAATGTCCCTCAGCCAGGGTACATCCGGGAAAAAGTAGTACAAGGTCTCCACATCATAATATGGCACCACAGGCTCCAAGTTTAGTACAGGCACCCTTCGGGTGCCGGCTCACCCACATCATTCCTGCTCACCGTTCTGACCTCGTCGTCTCAGGGCTTGCTCATTCCGGTCTAGCCAGTTAGATGCATCCTTGGCAGACTCAAAGAATTGTGCCTGACCACTCACGATCACTCGCAGATTTGCCGGGTACAACATGGCGTATGATAACTGCAACTGCCGGAGCCTGCGTTTCACATCAAAGAACTTTGCTCTTCTTCTCTGCACCTCAGCCGAGAAGTCAGGATAGAAAGACACTCTGGCTTATGTTATATGTTGACCCGCTCCCCTGCCAGCCTGAGCACAGTCTCTCTGTCTCTATAGTGCAGCAGTCTTGCCAGTATTGGCCTGGGAGGCCCCCCAGGCTGAGAAGGGCAAGACGGCACTCTGTCAGCGCGTTCCACCGCAAACAAGGGAGATGTCATGACAGATGCACACCGTAGGGGGTCAGGAGTGCACCACAAGGTAGTGAACCCTATGGCTGACTGCTGCGGATAGGATACTGGGTGGTTGTGGAAAGCGGGACCAGAGGAGCACAACCGGGATCCACAGGAAGCTAGAGCCGAGATTCCCCAGGGCGCGGAGTCTAAGACCCAGCAGGTCTTCACCAGAGCCTCTAGTGGTGAGGATGTTACGCTGCAGCTAGGTCCAGGTTGCGACCCCTAGAGTCTCCTAGCTCACGCCTCGTAGGGTAAGGAGGAAAGAGGGGAAGCAGCAGCACAGTATACAAGAATAGTGAGTGGAAAGGCCAAGGTCAGGGTCATAAGCAAGCAAGGATAAACGAAGGACAAGCCGAAAGTCAAGGGTCACAAGCAGACAGGGATAGTCAGGAACAAGCCAATATCGTAACAGAGAGACAGACGTAGCACACGGCAGGCAGGAACCCAAACACACAATGCTTAACAAACACGTTGATCAGCAAAGCAGGCTTGCAGTACACAGGTTAATATAGTGTTCTGTGATAGGGCCTGGGGTGGAGCCAGACTGGGAGGAGATTATAAAGGAAGCCAGGTGAAAGAGTCCGGCCTCTAAGATGAACACATGAGGAGGAAAGGTAAGGTGGCAGACAGACATTAGTGCATATCCATGACAGTACCCTACCTCTTACGAGGCCTCCCCCTTCCCCGCCTGGGCCCAGGTTTAGAGGGAAACTTCAGATGAAACTCCTTTTAACAGACGAGGTGCAAAGACCTCAGATGCAGCGATCCAAGACCTCTCCTCAGGACCAAACCCCTTCCAATGAACGAGGTACTGAAGAACGCCTTTACAGAGTCGGGAGTCCAGAATTTGACTGACCTCGTACTCCTGATTATCCTCAGAGACAGGCGCCACGGTAGGGAGAGGACGAGAGAATTTATTGAGGACTAAAGGCTTTAGAAGGGCAACATGGAAGGAGTTAGTGATTTTAAGGCTCTTAGGAATCTGGAGTTTGAAACAAACCAGATTCAGTTTAGCAGTTACAGTGTATGGACCAATGAATCGTGGAGCAAACTTCAGAGAAGGAACTCGGAGCTTGATGTTCCTGGTGGAGAGCCAGACTTTGTCCCCTGGCTGAAGAGAAGGTGGTTTACGCCTGCGGCGGTCGGCAAAGCCTTTGAATTTTTCAGCAGCTGCCCGGAGGGAATCATGAACGTCACCCCAAACGGAATTGAGAGACTCCTGAACCGAAGCCAAAGCTGGAATATCTGGAGAACAGATCATGGGAAGAGGTAGTTGAGGGTGTTTTCCATAAACTGTGAAAAAGGGTGTCTTCTGCGAACTGGTATTCACATGATTGTTATGGGAGAATTCTGCCCACAGGAGTAGAGAGGACCAATCGTCATGATGAGAAGACACAAAGGTGCGAGGAAAGACCTCTAACTCCTGATTAACCCTCTCAGTCTGTCCATTGGATTGAGGATGGAAAGAAGAGGAAAAATCCAAGACAATATTCAGGGATTTGCAAAAGGCTCTCCAAAAACGAGCCGTAAATTGGATTCCCCTGTCTGAAACAATATGAGAAGGAACCCCATGGAGGTGGAAAATTTCTCGAATAAAAATGGGAACCAAGGCAGGAGCAGAAGGAAGACCAGGAAGAGGAACAAAATGAGCCATCTTGGAGAACCGATTGATTACTACCCAAATGACTGTATTATTCTCAGACAGTGGAAGGTAGGTGATAAAATCCATGGCAATATGAGCCCAGGGCTCCTTAGGAATGGGCAAGGGCATGAGGAGACCAGCAGGAGCTTGTGTGGAGGATTTAGACTGAGCACAGACATGACAAGAAACATGAGGGACCCCAAGCCAGGACCTGCCCAGAGACCCAGTCCACATGTGGAGAGTGGAGCTGTAGCCAAGGAAGGCCCAATACAATGGGGGTAGAGGCCTTGGGTAGAATGAGAAAGGATATCCACTCCTGGTGGAGAATCCCTACCGACATCCTAATGGGTAGCGTCTGGAAGCGAATAGGGCCCCCTGGGAGAACAGTGCCATCAATTTCAGAGACTACCAATGGGGTAGCGAGAGGTGAAAGGGTAAGCTTCATAGAAGAAGCAGTTCCCCAATCCATAAAATTGCCGGCAGCCCCGGAATCCAGATATGCAAGGGTTGTTCGAGGAGAAGTGCCTACATGAGGGAATACCGGCAGGAGAAGGCGAGAAGTTGATGTTTCTGGGTCCAATACTCCACCTTCCAAATGTATTAGGCCCAAGCTTTTCTTGGACAGAAGCGAGCAGGAGTCACGAAAATAACCCTGGCCCCCATAATAGAGGCACAAGCCCAGAGTTCTGCGCCTAGCACGTTCTTCGGGGGTTAGTCTGGTCCGGCCCAGCTGCATAGGCTCCTCAGCAGGCAGAAGATGCTCCACGGGATGAAGGGAGGGGAGCTCAGACTGGCTAGGGCCCAGGGAGTGCTGGCGTCTTTTTTCTAGGGACCTCTCCTGAAAACGAATGTCGATCTGATTGCATAAAGAAATTACATCGTCCAGACCGACGGGGATGGCTCTTCCCGCTAATTCGTCTTTCACTCAGTCAGAGAGGCCATGTAAAAAGGTAGCGACCAGGGCCTCATTGTTCCAGCTTGTAACGGCACCCCAAATACGAAAGGGGTTAACGCCGTTTAGAATATTCCCTCTCTGAACACACAACCACTATCGACCCTCCACAGCCAGGCGACCACTTCCCATAGGATTAATCCTTCCAGAGATACGAGACAACGCTCTGTATTTCAAGTTCCAAAACAGGGAATGACTTTATTTTCAAAACACATGGTAACACATTTCTCTTCAAAACCCTTCCCTCCCATCCTTGGGGAACAGGGCGGGTTAAACTGTCCAATGACAATGGTGATACAGGTCAGGTGTGTTCAAACTTCTCCTTCAGTAAACAGTCTTAGCAGGAGGGGTGATTCCCCCCCCCCTCCTCACAGAAGACACTTCAACATCCCATAATATGCAGCCAGACGGTCGACCAGCTCCCATCCACATCGTCACAGTAGCAGACTTAATTCATAATAGACAATAGAATGCAATCACACCTCATCACAGCAAGGATTACACAACCCCCAACCACAGTGCACACCCAATCTAGATACAATGTATAAACAGCATTGAATGTGGCTATCATAGGTCATAGTGTGGTTTTTCCATTCACCCTGTGCCCAGAGTGACCCCCTGTCACACATCTCCCCTTTCGGCAGGAGACTAACAGAGGAGGGGACCCCAGACGGGTTGACTCCGAAGTTAGTCCATAGGTCCATTCTTCTAATGCCGGTATCCACACAGTACCCCAAATAAATTGCTCCAAACAGAGCATTACTTACCCAGCCAACCTCTGCCTCTCTCAGAGAACATACCCGCCGCTGGGGAGAAGACAGGGTGACTGGGCTCAGTCTGTCATGCTGTTGGGGATCTGAGCCGACTGCTCAGCATCCCTGAGGTATACAAGTGGAGACTGAAGTCCCATCCCCTTGTGGTAGGTGAAAATCCCCCAGTGCTTGCAAAGCAAGGCTGACATCCTCCTGTCTCAGTGTCACACCATTTTCCGGGGTTGTGTCAGTGAGGACCGAATTCCCATCCAGTACCACAGGAACTCCCTCTTCTGTTAGTTGAGAGCAGAGGCCCGCGGCACTCTGCTCTGTTACCAGCTCTTCCGCTGGGTTGCTGTGAGTGGAGACCGTAGTCCCATCCACCAATATCCGCTCAAGTGGCAGTTGTGTGCAGCGGCCGGTAGCATTCTGCCCTGCAGCCAGTGATTCAGCTGGGGGTAAAAGCTTTACCACCTCAGCTTGTTGCTGGAGAGATGGGCCAACTGCCCCGGCTCCCTGAAACTCCACAGTTGTTTCCGGTGCTGGGCAGAGGTTGCTAGCACTCTGTCCTGTTGCCAGCACTTCTGCTGGGGACTCCACCCCATCTGCTCTGGCTAACTGTTGGGGAGGGAAAAGGGCTGCTTCTCCCCCCTGCATCTCTGAAATCCCCTGGGAAAGAGGAACCATCACCGTCTCATCTCGGGCCTTCAAAACTGCCACGGGTGTAGAGCAGGGGTCTGCAGTACTCTGTCCTATTGCCAGTACTTGGGCAGGCGATGCATAATCCATAACATCCTCTGAACAGTCCCTTAAGTCCATACCTTCTCTAATCTGTAGCTGGGAAGATGAGCCAACTGCCCTAGCTCCCTGGAACTCCATATCATCCACTTCAGCTTTAGGGATGGCAATCTTCAGATTTTCCACTGCTGATTCTTCAGCCAGGCTAGCTCCCTGGAACTCCATATCATTCACTTTGGCTTTAGGGATGGCAATCTTCAGATTTTCCACTGCCGATTCTTCAGCCAGGCTAGCTCCCTGGAACTCCGTATCATTCACTTTGGCTTTAGGGATGGCAATCTTCAGATTTTCCACTGCTGATTCTTCAGCCAGGATTTCATAGTTGTCAACTGGTATTTCCTGATAGTCCCAGGCAAAGGGAGCCCCACCCTGCTGCTGAGCCGAGTCTAGCAGCTGTCTGTAGGCAATCTCCAGCTCCCATTCCTGAACGGCCAGAAACTACAAATATTCCTGTGCCCAGTGCCCTTCCGAGACATTAAGTCTTTGCTCTCTGTGCTCCATTATTTCCTCCAAACGCCACTCCCGATCACTCCCAAAGTCAGGGTCCTCGGACAGCCTCCAATACAACAATCCCAGGCCATTATAGTCAAAGCCTTCCGTGGGGCTGTCATCCGCTGACCACTGGCACTCTTGGGCTACATACCACCGGAGGGCTCTGTAGCTCTCGTCCAACCGCATCTCTGCCCGGATCAGCCTGCTTAACTCCGCTGTCCACTCCTGCTTCGGTTGTTCCCCCAATAACAGCATTCGTACTTCATACTGCGACCAGTACCTTACATGGATGGAGGGGAGAACTTTTCCCTGGTGTTGCTGCTCGAGAGCTAGCACTTTCTTCCAGAGTTCGCAGCGGATTGAATCAGACCATCCCAGCAGGACCTCCTCTGATACTGGTCCTTTATGCTGTATCTGTATCTCTCGCAACCTCCTTCTGAATTCCTTTTCCATGTCGGCTGGTATCTGTATCTCTCCTCTCCTTTCAGTTGGTGCTGCTTTTTTAGGTGTTGTCTCTGATTGCCGTATTTCCGCCATTCTCTGCTCATGTTGCCGCTCATCCTGCCGCTCGATTTCTCTAATGGCTTCCTGTATGGCGGTCTCTGATGGGTTAGCACCATATAATGCCAAGCGCTCTCGAACTCGTTGCTGAAACAAATCTTCAACTGACCGGGGTCCTGCATCACCATCCCTCTGGTCCATCTCCGCTAGTTCCCTGATCAAGGTAGCCTTGTTCTTTGTCCCAACGGTGCCTCCACGGCTCTCAAGTAAGTCTTTCAGCGTGGCTCTCCTGCAGACTGCATAGCTGGTCATTCACTGCGGTGGTTTGGAGTGTCCCAGTAACTGGAGGGAATATCCCACTGCTGCCAACCAATGTAACGGCACCCCAAATACGAAAGGGGTTAACGCCATTTAGAATATTCCCTCTCTGAACACACAACCACTATCGACCCTCCACAGCCAGGCGACCACTTCCTATAGGATTAATCCTTCCAGAGATACGAGACAACGCTCTGTATTTCAAGTTCCAAAACAGGGAATGACTTTATTTTCAAAACACATGGTAACACATTTCTCTTCAAAACCCTTCCCTCCCATCCTTGGGGAGCAGGGCGGGTTAAACTGTCCAATGACAATGGTGATACAGGTCAGGTGTGTTCAAACTTCTCCTTCAGTAAACAGTCTTAGCAGGAGGGGTGATTCCCCCCCCTCCTCACAGAAGACACTTCAACATCCCATAATATGCAGCCAGACGGTCGACCAGCTCCAATCCACATCGTCACAGTAGCAGACTTAATTCATAATAGACAATAGAATGCAATCACACCTCATCACAGCAAGGATTACACAACCCCCAACCACAGTACACACCCAATCTAGATACAATGTATAAACAGCATTGAATGTGGCTATCATAGGTCATAGTGGGGTTTTTCCATTCACCCTGTGCCCAGAGTGACCCCCTGTCACACAGCTCAATTCAGCTGTGTGGATACGGAACTGAAGAGCATATTGTCCCACTGAACTAGATTCTTGGCGAAGATGTAAGAGGGCACTAGCCGCTGAAGAAGCCCGAGCCGGCTCCTCTAAGATGTTACGAAAGAGCTCCAAGAAGTCGGACAGTCTGGAAACCACCGGATCATTCTTTTCCCACAGGGGGGCAGCCCAGGCTAAAGCTTCTCCGGAGAGGAGGGAGATGATATAGGCTACCTTAGCCCGATCAGACAGGAAGTTTGGAAGCTAAAGCTCAAAATAAATCGTACATTGGCTGATGAACCCCCTGCAGGCCTTGGAGTCCCCAGAGAAACGGAACGGAGCTAGCAGTTTTAGTGAGTGTGTGGCTGCGACTGGTGTGAAAGGCGCAGCCTCTGGTTGTACTTGAGGTTGCAGATTTGGGGTTCCCAAGGAGGTCTGAAGCTGCTCGAAGTGAGAAGCCAGAACCTGGAGGAATCGCATCACCTGAGTCTGATCTGATTCCTGGGTCTCAAGTCTACGGACTATGCCCTGTAATGGATCATCAGCGGAGAGCGGCATGTCAGCCGGGTCCATGGCTGATCAAACTGTCAGGTCACCTGTGGCCTGATGACAGATGCACACCGTAGGGGGTCAGGAGTGCACCACAAGGTAGTGAACCCTATGGCTGACTGCTGCAGATAGGATACTGGGTGGTTGTGGAAAGCGGGACCAGAGGAGCACAACCGGGATCCACAGGAAGCTAGAGCCGAGATTCCCCAGGGCGTGGAGTCTAAGACCCAGCAGGTCTTCACCAGAGCCTCTAGTGGTGAGAATGTTACGTTTCAGCTAGGTCCAGGTCGCGACCCCCAGAGTCTCCTAGCTCACGCCTCGTAGGGTAAGGAGGAAAGAGGGGAAGCAGCAGCACAGGATACAAGAATAGTGAGGGGAAAGGCCAAGGTCAGGGTCATAAGCAGACAAGGATAAACGAAGGACAAGCCGAAGGTCAAGGGTCACAAGCAGACAGGGATAGTCAGGAACAAGCCAATATCGTAACAGAGAGACAGACGTAGCACACGGCAGGCAGGAACCCAAACACACAATGCTTAACAAACACGTTGATCAGCAAAGCAGGCTTACAGTGCACAGGTTAATATAGTGTTCTGTGATAGGGCCTGGGGTGGAGCCAGACTGGGAGGAGATTATAAAGGAAGCCAGGTGAAAGAGTCCGGCCTCTAAGATGAACACATGAGGAGGAAAGGTAAGATGGCAGACAGACATTAGTGCATATCCATGACAGGGGAAAAGCGTTTTTACCGAATATGTCCAGCAGCCATCCCTCCACATATGTTGTGGGGTCCCTGCCCTCCACCTTCTCAGGAAGCCCCACAATACGTATGTTATTTCTCCTGAGGCGATTCTCGAAATCCTCTGCTCTGTCAACAGCCTCCCTCGCAAGTTGGTAAGCAGCTTTAGTATCCCTTTCAATGGGGGGTAAATGATCCTCTATTTCACTCACCCTGCTCTCCACAGCAGTAGTGCGCTCCGTCATTTTTTGCATGTCTTGTCGCAGCAGCGACAATTCTTCTCACATGGTAGCTACTGAGGCGTTGGCAATATTTACTGCTTTGAGAATATTAGCCAGTGTGGGCTGAGCAGGCCCTGATGCATCCGGATCATTAGTATGTAGGTCCCCAGGGTCAGTCTGGTCTATCTCCTCACTCTCACTATGTGCAGCTAAGATGGCTGCCCGTGCTTGTGTCCCATTCAAAGCAGAGTCTGTGTGCTGTGAGTGCCCAGCTGCATCAGTCCCCATGAGCCCATTCATTTTCTGGGTGTAATACACCATGTCCTTGGGTGTCTCCTTACCCTGTGCCTTTGACTGTTTCTGCCCTTTAGGTCCCAGCTCCTTCAGCTTATCAACGCGGGATAGAGTCCCCTTCACTGTGAGCATTGGGGCCCCATCTTGGAAATCTGGACTCATGTCTGACTGTGCTTTTCGGGTCATTCCCCTAGTACAGAGGGCTGGCGGAGGTTCCCCTGAGGTCCCCGGATCAGATGCTTGCAGCATATATCAGCAGAACGTCGGTAGTGTGGCTGAGGGAGGATCGGTCACGGATCAAGCTCAGGAGCTGTGAGAGCTGTGTCCTCTCACACGCCAGTCCAGGCCACGCCCCCGGGCACCACATGCTTGACCAGCCATATGATGACCTGCCATGCAGTCCGTTGGCAATCGCGTCTGAAATACCCACATCATAGAAAAAGGCAGACTTCTCCTTGCTCCTCATTTGGGATCTCAAACCCTACTATACCTCCAGTCCTTTTCAAAAACCTGCACTGAGAGGAAGGAAGTTTTAGCAATAGGTGCCACAAGTACTTGTGTCAGGGTCACCTGTGGCCAGGTGACAGATGCACACCGTAGGGGGACAGGAGTGCACCGCGAGGTAGTGAACCCTATGGCTGGCTTCTGCGGATAGGAAACTGGGTGGTTGTGGAAAGCGGGACCAGAGGAGCACAACCGGGATCCTAACGGAAGCTAGAGCCAAGATTCCCCAGGGCGCGGAGTCTAAGACCCAGCTGGTCTTCTCCAGGGCCTCTAGTGGTGAGGATGTTATGCTGCAGGCTGGGACCAGGTCGCGGCCCCTGGAGTTTCCTAGCTCACGACCCGTAGGATAAGGGGAAAAGAGGGGAAGCAGCAGCACAAGATAAGAGAGAACCGAATAACAAGCTGAAGGTCAGGGGCCACAAGCAGACAAGGATAACGAAAGAACGAGCCGAAGGTCAAGGGTCACGAGCAGACAGGGATAGTCGGGGACAAGCCAATAACGTAACAGAGAGACAGACGTAGCACACGGCAGGCAGGAACCCAAACACACAATGCCTAACAAACACGTTGATCAGCCAAGCAGGCTTGCAGTGCACAGGTTAATATAGTGTTCTGTGATAGGGCCTGGGGTGGAGTCAGGCTGGGAGGAGATTATAAAGGAAGCCAGGTAAAAGGGTTCTGGCCTCTAAGATGAACACATGGGAAGGAAGGTAAGCTGACAGACAACCACTACTGCATATCCATGACAGTACCCTCCCTCTTATGGGCCCTCCCCCGCCTGGGCCCAGGCTTAAAGGGAAATCTCAGATGAAACCTCCTCAACAGATGAGGTGCAACGACATCAGATGCAGCGATCCAGGACGCCTCCTCAGGACCAAAACCTCTCCAATGCACAAGGTACTGAAGAATACCTCTGCAGAGCCGAGAATCCAGAACTTGTCTAACCTCGTACTTTAGATTATCCTCAGAGACCAGAACTGAGGTAGGGAGATCACAAGAAGATCTATTGAGGACCAAAGGCTCTCTAGGAATAAGCAAGGGCATGAGAGGATCAACAGAAATCTGAGGAGGGTCCCCTAGACCCTTAAAGATGAACTGGTCATCTAGCACAGGACCATCAAACTGGGCAGATGTCAGTGGAACCCTGAAGTCAGGTTGGTTAGAGGGTGACATGTCACAGGAGTCAAGCTGAATAGCTGAAAGACAAGCAGAATGTCCTGAACAAGAAAAAGTAGGCGGCTCACTGGGCATGGGCTGGACTGGCATAACTAGTACAGAGGCCGAGTGAATAGAGTCAGGTGTAGCGACTACCTGAATCGCATCGCAAGACGTAGCGATTGCAGGACTTGTAGACAAGCTAGCCTGGCTGTGCGTCCAAGGGCGATTAGGGACAGAGAAATGTAAATGGTTATGCGACCTGGAATGAATGACCGGCTCAGGTTCACAGGGGGCAACCTTGGGTAGGCAGGACGAGGAACAGGAGGAACCCCAAGCCAGGATCTGTCCAGTAGTCCAGTCCACATGAGGAGAATGGAGCTGTAACCATGGGAGACCCAAAATTATAGGCGTCGAGGCCTTGGGTAAGATAAGGAAGGATATCCACTCCTGGTGGAGTGTCCCTACCGACATCTTAACAGGGAGGGTCTGGAAGCGGATAGGTCCCCCTGGGAGAACAGTACCATCAATCGCCAAGACCACCAATGGCGTGGTGAGGGGCAAAAGAGTAAGTCTCATGGACGATGCGATTTCCCAGTCCATGAAATTACCAGCGGCTCCGGAATCCAGATATGCTGAGACCGAATGAGAAAAAGCACCAACATGAAGGAACACAGAAAGCAGAAGACGAGAAGGGGAAGGTGATATTTCTGGGTCCAATACTCCACTTTCCAGATGAAGTGGACCCAAACGTTTTTCTGGACAAAGAGAGCAAGTGTCACGAAAATGACCTTTGCCCCCACAGTAGAGACACAGGCCTAGAGTTCTGCGCCTAGCACGTTCCTCTGGGGATAGGCTGGTCCTGCCCAGCTGCATGGGTTCCTCAGCTGGCAGGAGATGCTCCACGGGTCGAGGAGAGGGGAGCTCAGGCTGACTAAGGACCAAGGAGTGCTGGCGCCGCTTTTCTAGGGTCCTTTCCTAAAAGCGAATATCGATCTGGTTACACAAGGAGATAACTCCGTCCAGATCAGTGGGGATGGTTCTTCCTGCTATTTCATCCTTCACTCTATCAGACAGGCCATGCAAAAAGGTTGCGACTAAGGCCTCATTGTTCCAGCTCAACTCAGCCGACAGTATGCGGAAATGAAGGGCATACTGTCCCACAGAAGCAGACTCTTGGCGGAGACGTAAAAGGGCGCTGGCCGCTGAAGAGACACGAGCCGGTTCTTCGAAGATATTCCGAAAAAGTTTCAAGAAGCCAGACAGGCTAGAAACCACTGGATCATTCAGTTCCCACAGAGGGGCTGCCCAGGCTAAAGCTTCACCAGAGAGGAGGGAAATGATATAGGCTACCTTAGCCCGATCAGACAGGAAGTTTTGGGGCTGGAGCTCAAAATGAATTGTGCATTGGCTAAGGAACCCCCTGCAAGCCTTGGAGTCCCTAGAGAAACGGGACGGAGCTGGCAGTTGTAGTGAGTGTGTGGCTGCGACTGGTGCAATAGGTGCAGCCGCTGGTTGTATTTGAGGTTGCGGATTCAGGGTTCCCAAGGAGGCCTGAAGCTGCTCAAAGCGAGAAGCCAGATCCTGGAGGAATCGCATCACCTGAGTCTGATTCGATTCCTGGGTTTCAAGTCTGCAAACTATGCCCTGCAACGGATCATCCACGGGTAACGGGATGTCAGCCGGGTTCATGGCTGATCAAACTGTCAGGGTCACCTGTGGCCAGGTGACAGATGCACACCGTAGGGGGACAGGAGTGCACCGCGAGGTAGTGAACCCTATGGCTGGCTTCTGCGGATAGGAAACTGGGTGGTTGTGGAAAGCGGGACCAGAGGAGCACAACCGGGATCCTAACGGAAGTTAGAGCCAAGATTCCCCAGGGCGCGGAGTCTAAGACCCAGCTGGTCTTCTCCAGGGCCTCTAGTGGTGAGGATGTTATGCTGCAGGCTGGGACCAGGTCGCGGCCCCTGGAGTTTCCTAGCTCACGCCCCGTAGGATAAGGGGAAAAGAGGGGAAGCAGCAGCACAAGATAAGAGAGAACCGAATAACAAGCTGAAGGTCAGGGGCCACAAGCAGACAAGGATAACGAAAGAACGAGCCGAAGGTCAAGGGTCACGAGCAGACAGGGATAGTCGGGGACAAGCCAATAACGTAACAGAGAGACAGACGTAGCACACGGCAGGCAGGAACCCAAACACACAATGCCTAACAAACGCGTTGATCAGCCAAGCAGGCTTGCAGTGCACAGGTTAATATAGTGTTCTGTGATAGGGCCTGGGGTGGAGTCAGGCTGGGAGGAGATTATAAAGGAAGCCAGGTGAAAGGGTTCTGGCCTCTAAGATGAACACATGGGAAGGAAGGTAAGCTGACAGACAACCACTACTGCATATCCATGACAACTTGCAGCCAATCTGCTAGCAGTACACCACCAGTTGATTTTAGCGGGCAAATTTCGCTACCCCAGTTGCTGAACCGTAAAAAGAAATTTGGTCCCAGCCATCCACATGCTCAGCGTCTAAATGCTAGCTTGGCCAAATTGCTAGCACTGCAACTGATGCCTTTTCAGCTGGTAGACTCTGCCCCCTTTCGTGAATTTGTGAAATGTGCTGTACCACAGTTGCAGGTTCCAAATTTTTTTTTCACGTAAGGCCATTCCGGCTCTCTACCATCAAAATGGAAGGCAATGTTTCGTCCTCGTTGGACAGGGCGATCAGCAGCAAGGTTCATATTACCGCTGACTCATTGGCCAGCAGGCATGGGCAGGGACATTACCTTTCTTTCACTGTGCACTGGGTAACTCTGCTGGCAGCTGGGAAGGATGCAGGACAGGGTTCAGTGTTGTTGGAGCTTGTTCTGCCACCACACTTCCAAATAGCTGGTGGTGATTCTGCCAAAGCTCTCTGCTCCACCCTCTCCTCTTCTTCTTCCTCTGTGGCCTCTTCTGCCGAAGTGTCCTCTGAACCAGCAGTGCTCCGTAAGCAATCAAGGGCCTATGCAAGCAGTCAGGCTAAAAGATGCCAGGCGATTCTTCTGTTGGTCTGCCTAGGGGACAGGTGCCACACTGGGGCAGAGATTCTGTCAGCTCTGTAGGGGCAGGCTCAGAGGCGGTTGACGCCACGGCAGCTTGAGCCAGGAATGGGTGTATGCAACAAAGGCACCAACCTTCTCTCCGCCCTCTGACAGGGACACTTGACCCATGTTCGGCACACATCCTAAATTTGGTGGTGCAGCGTTTCTTGACCAGGTACCCAGGCTTACAGATCTCCTGAAGCAGGCCAGAAAAGTCTGTGGTCATTTCCGCCGGTCATACAATGCCAGTGCTCGGCTGGCTGGCATTCAATGGGAATGCAACCTGCCCACCAACTGCCTCATTTGTGAGATGCCCACCAGGTGGAACTCAACATTGGCAATGCTGCAGCAGCTACACACACAGCAGAGGGCCATCAATGAGTACCTGTGTGAGTATGGCACCAGGACAGGGTCAGGGCAGCTTGGCTTCTTTTTGCCATGCCAGTGGCAGCGGATAAAGGATGCATGCACTGTCCTGTCACTATTTGAGGAGGCCACAAGGATGGTGAGCAGTGACAATGCATGCATCAGTGACACTGTCCCTCTAGTCTTCCTGCTGGAGCACACGCTTCGTGGAATTATGGACAGGGCACTTGAAGCAGAACAGGGGGAGGAAGAAGAGGATCTGGGGATCTTGTTAAAGGGGGCTTCCAGATTCTGATAAGCCCCCCACACGCAGACCCCACAACCAATGGCCAGGGTTGTGGGGACAAGGTGCTTTGGGGGGGCCTGGTATGGTTCAGGAAGGGGGGCGCTTGATCGTCCCCCCCCTTTCCGGGCTGCTTGCTCGGATAAGGGTCTGGTATGGATTTTGGGGGGGACCCCACGCCATTTAAAAAAAAATTGCCTTGGAGTTCCCCTTAAAATCCACACCAGACCCGAAGGGCCTGGTATGGATTTTGGGGGGATCCCACGCTGTTTTTTTTTTTAAATTTTGGCATTGAGTTCCCCTTAATATGCATACCAGACCCAAAGGGCCTGGTATGGACTGGAGGGGGGGGAACCCACGTTGATTTTTTCATTGATTTTTATCTATATTGCTGGGATCCGGCAATACATTACAGCCGTGAGCAATTTTAAATTCAATTTTTTCCTTTAGAAATGTAATTTTGCTGCGTCACAATAAAACACATGAGAAAGATGCGCCACTTTACAGGCAGACTAAGGGGACCCCCAGGCACGGTATTTAAAGGAATATTTCATTTTTATTGTTTCACTTTAAGCATTATTAAAATCACTGCTCCTGAAAAAACGACCATTTTAAAAACGTTTTTTGCATTGATACATGTTTCCTGGGGCAGTATCTGGGTCCCCAAACACTTTTTTATGGCAATAACTTGCATATAAGCCTTTAAAATTAACACTTTTGATTTTTCACATTTGTGTCCATAGACTTTAACGGTTTTCGCATGTTCGCACAAATTTTTTGTCTGTTCGCATGTTCTGGTGCGAACCGAACCGGGGGATGTTCGGCTCATCCCTATTAGTAATGAGATGGATTCATGGTGGAGGATAACTGTATATGCACATATATGTCGCTAGGTTGTAGTACCGTAATTTTATTAAATTTAATATAATAGTTGGCTTTATATTGTTAATCTCATGTAGAAAAAATGTAATTATTAAATTGAATTCGATGTGGTAAAAGGTTTAAAGCAAAGCTCAAAATGCAACTACAAGGCACAATCTTTTGCTTTTCTCTCTTTTTTTTGGGTGGGGTTTATCTGTGGGAATGATTTGTGTGTTTTGAAGTTTTGTTATTCTTTTTTTTTAATTAAATAAAAAAATTACTTGATTGAAAAAAAAAAAGAAAAAAAAGAAGGCAGGTTGAATCCAAGTCCTTCAAAATGTTCATGCCCAGCACCATGGACACTGTGTGGTTAACTTATGGGGTTGGGACTACCTCCAATTTCAAGGCGGCTATTCTGAGCTAGTTTTGTCAGTGCAGATTGCATGGCTGACACGGGTGATGGTGCTAGGGCCTGCTCCTTGAGATAAGCAGGTTCAAACTTCATGGTCACTGCCACCGTTGCATCTACCTCTTCTCGTTCCCACGCAACCGCACCCACCACCGCATTGTGAAAGGAAGTGGTAAGTTGCACCTTAACTTTCTACTGCTGGGCTCTCCGAACTGGGCCTGCTTTCAGACCAGTAATGATTTGGTCCCTTAGTATGTGGTCTGAATCAGTGATGTCTACACAGCCACAAACATCCCTCTTTTTCAGGTGCCTCCAGCGGTTTGCATGGCCACCGCATAGTGAGTGAGTTTCTTGTCTGCCTGTTTCCTAAGAAACAACCTTCTCCTCAGCTCCAGCAGTGGTAGCTTCTCCTCAAACAGGCTCTTCAAGTGTGAAACAATCTGTTCTAAAGTAGCTCACTCGTGTTCCGCCAGTGCCATCGGCCTCTAATGCCCCATACACACGATCGGACCTTTGTCCGACCAAACTCACAACGGAATTCCGACGGAATTCCATCGGAGTAAAATAGAACATGTTCTATATTTAAACTCTGATGGAATTCATCAGAATTTCTCCGATGGGGCACACACATGGTAGGTCCGTCTGACTTTTTCCATCAGAAATTCCTATCGTGTGTACAAGGCATTAGGCTGTAATAGCCAGCTCTGTCACCAGCCGGGCTGGGACCTGGTGCAGGAGCACACCACTCTCCAGTCTCAACGTCAGTCTCAACATTATTTAGGATAAAATGTGCTGGTATCCTGCAGAATCGGTGTTACCAGTTATGTGGATCTGCACAAAGAAAACTTTACTCAAAACTAAGTGAAAACACTGATTTATTCACTACTTGAAGACCAGCATGTTAAACCCTCTTCTTGCCCAGCCCAGGCCAGTTTTCATTTTTCAGCATTGTCACACTAATGACAATTACTCAGTCATATGCAACACTGTACGCAACTGAATTAAAAAAAATAGACAGAGCTTTCTTTTGGCAGTATTCAATCACCACTGGGTTTTTGTTTTGCTATATAAATAAAGAAAATTAAAGTTTTGAATAAAATAATTTTTCTTTGTTTCTGTTATAAAACGTTGCAAATAAAAACATTTCTTCATAAATTTAGGGTAAAATGTATTATGCTACATTTCTTTGGTGTATATTATTTAGCCGGTGTGAAAGTTAAAGAGTCTACACACCATCCTAAATACTGTATATAATTGAAAATTGATCAATGTTCTGGCTACCTATCTGATTTCTTGATGCTCTAAATGCCTTGACAGTACAAATACCCTCATAATAACCAATTTATGGAAAGTAGACAGTTCAATGTATTTAGTAAGAGGCATGGTGAATTTTTTGAACTCAGAATTTTTTGCCGCGATTCTTTCATCCCTTCTTTGAAAGGGATGAAAGTAAATATGTTTTTTCACAAATTTGTAGTTTTAACAAGTTATTTGTCACAAACAGCATAGACATACTTGCAATCAGGGCTTTTTTTCTCAAACAATAGTTGCTGAAACTCAACCACGAACCCCTCCCCCCCCCAAAACCTCTGCCCCCACACACACCTCACAAACAGTAGGAGGGAGTGCAGAGCTGTCACTTGTAAACATAGAAACCAGACTTCTGTGTTTACAAGTGATTGTGGTGAGCAGGCACCAAAGGGTCTGAGCCAGAAGTGGTGGAACTGAGTTTTTACCAAGTTCCACCTGAAAAAAAGCCCTGCTTGCAATTACAACCCAAAACACAATTCTTGTACACTGCCTGAGTATGAGGATACCATGTAATACTTTTTCACAGCCTAGGAATAGTGATGAGCCGAACACCCCCGGGTTCGGTTCGCACCAGAACCCGCGAACGGACCGAAAGTTCGTACGAACATTAGAACCCTATTAAATACAATGGATGCGAACGTTCGAATTCTAAAGTGCTAATTATAACAACTATTATGCATGTTATTGTCCTAAAAAGGGTTTGGGAACCCGGGTTGTGCACCAGGGGACATGTATCAATGCAAAAAGAAGTTTTAAAAACGGTCGTTTTTCGGGAGCAGTCATTTTAATGATGCATAAAGTGAAAAAAAAAAAGTCAAATATTCCTTTAAATATCATACCTGGGGGGTGTCTAAAGTATGCCTGTGAAGTGCCACGTGTTTCCCGTGTTTAGAACTGTCCCTGCACAAAATGACACTTCTAAAGGGAAAAAAAGCCATTTAAAACTGCTTGCGGCTTTAATGTAATGTCTGGTCCCGGTAATATGGATGAAAATCTTTAAGAAAAATGGCATAGCTACCCCATGACCCCCCCCCCTACCCCAGCCCATTACCAGCCCCTTTGGGTCTTGTATGGATATTAAGGGGAACCCCGCACATAAAATAAAAAAGGCCCTATATACTCTGAACAGCCGTATACAGACGGTGCATACAAGACAGGGACTGTAGGTTTGTTCTTATGTAGAATGTGTTTGTAATTTTGAACAGGTACATTGTTGAAGTGTAGCTCCAGCCCAAAAATCTATTTTTAAACTTTTTGGAAAACATAGGTAAGGGTTATCACCCCTGTAACATTTGTTTTGCTGTCTGTGCCCCTGTTCAGAACATTTCACCTCACTTTCCGTCCCAATGACAACTGTTTTTGAAATGTGGTGTTTTTCTTGAAACAAGGATTGCTGATAAAGCATCAGTACAGAGGAGACACCTTTCTCCCATATTTATTCTTACAGGAGAGAATTTTCCTTCCTAGTGGTAGATTTCCTCTCACTTCCTGTTGTCTTCTTGCGTTTGCAAGTAGGAGTCGTTTGTAAGTTGGATGTTTGAAAGTAGGGACCTGCCGTATATACTCTGCAGAAATAGGCCCCTTAGTTGTTGGTGTTGGCACAACACTGTAAGCACTCACAGTTACTCTTGGTTGGTGCTGGAACGCCCTGCTGTCAACTATTATATCAGGAATTTTAATTACATATAATTGTTGAACAGTGGTAGTAAAAATTGGGCCTTTGATGGTGGTGCTGGTGCCACAACACTGTAAGCCCTGACAGTTACTCTTGGTGGGTGCAGCAATGGGCCCTGCTGTGAATTATTAGATCAAGAATTGTAATTACATGCCCCTTTTGAACAGGGGCTGAAAAATTGGGCCTTTCGTGGTGGTGGTGGTGGTGGCGTTGCCACAACACTGTAAGCCCTCAGAGTTACTCTTGGTGGGTGCAGGAATGGGCCCTGCTGTGAATTATTAGATCAAGAATTGTAATTACATGCCCCTTTTGAACAGGGGCTGAAAAATTGGGCCTTTCGTGGTGGTGGTGGTGGTGGCGTTGCCACAACACTGTAAGCCCTCAGAGTTACTCTTGGTGGGTGCAGCAATGGGCCCTGCTGTGAATTATTAGATCAAGAATTGTAATTACATGCCCCTTTTGAACAGGGGCTGAAAAATTGGGCCTTTCGTGGTGGTGGTGGTGGTGGTGGCGTTGCCACAACACTGTAAGCCCTCAGAGTTACTCTTGGTGGGTGCAGCAATGGGCCCTGCTGTGAATTATTAGATCAAGAATTGTAATTACATGCCCCTTTTGAACAGGGGCTGAAAAATTGGGCCTTTCGTGGTGGTGGTGGTGGTGGCGTTGCCACAACACTGTAAGCCCTCAGAGTTACTCTTGGTGGGTGCAGCAATGGGCCCTGCTGTGAATTATTAGATCAAGAATTGTAATTGCATGCCCCTGTTGAACAGGGGCTGAAAAATTGGGCCTTTCGTGGTGGTGGTGGTGGTGGTGGTGTTGCCACAACACTGTAAGCCCTCAGAGTTACTCTTGGTGGGTGCAGCAATGGGCCCTGCTGTGAATTATTAGATCAAGAATTGTAATTACATGCCCCTTTTGAACAGGGGCTGAAAAATTGGGCCTTTCGTGGTGGTGGTGGTGGTGGCATTGCCACAACACTGTAAGCCCTCAGAGTTACTCTTGGTGGGTGCAGCAATGGGCCCTGCTGTGAATTATTAGATCAAGAATTGTAATTGCATGCCCCTGTTGAACAGGGGCTGAAAAATTGGGCCTTAGGCACTGGTGGCACAACACTACAACCCCTCACAGATACTGTACTTAGAGCACAGCAATGAGCCCTGTTGCAAAGTATTGCTTCAAAAATTGTAATGACACGCCCCTGTTAAACAGGGGCTGAAAAATTGGGCCTTAGGCACTGGTGCCACAACACTCCAACCCCTCACAGATACTGTACTTGGAGCACAGCAATGAGCCCTATGGCAAATTATTGCTAAAAAAATTGTAATTACACGCCCCTGTAAAACAGGGGCTGAAAAATTGGCCCTTAGCCACTGGTGGCGGCACCCATAAACAAAAATGATCTTCCAAGCTATCATCATCAATCGTATCATTGAGGACTCGGAGGAGGAGGATAGCCAGTCAACATAACAGCACAGGCACTCAGCATCAGCATCAGTCTTGAAGGGATGTGACATGTTAAAATCAATTAGTCTGTTATATCAGCATCAGGTGTGTGGTAGCTGGTGGTGATCCAAGACTGGTTCATCTTGATGAAAGTCAGTCGATCAACCGAGTCGGTGGACAGGCGCACTCTGTGATCCGTGACAAATCCTCCAGCAGCACTGAATGTGCGTTCCGAAAGAACGCTGGATGCAGCACAGGCCAGTAGCTCAATTGCATACTGTGCAAGCTCTGGCCAGTGATCCATCCTCAAGACCCAGTAAGCCAGAGGATTTTCGGTGGGGAAGGTGTCCAAGTCTGACCTTGCCCCTAGATATTCCTGCACCATGTTTATCAGACGCTGGCGATGGTTGCTGGAACCGATCATACTTTGGGGCTGCGGACTAAAGAATTGTCTGAACGCATCGGTCAGACGGCCACCTTCCCCACCGCTCCTTCTTTGACTGGCCGAAGCCTCAGCAACTCGTTGTCCAGGACCAGGAGTTTGTAACCTCCCAGTCTCTGGGAACGCGTTGCACAGACCTTTCTGCAAGGCCTCCCGGAGTTGTCTCATCCTCTGCTCCCTCTGCGACGGTAACATAAGGTCCGCAACCTTACCCTTGTACCGTGGATCAAGGAGAGTGGCCAGCCAGTAATGGTCCCTCTCCTTGATCCGAAGAATACGAGGATCCTTCCGCAGACTTTGCAGGATCAGGGAGGCCATGCAGCGTAGGTTTGCTGAGGCATTCGCTCCGGAGTCCTCTGGGTCACTAAGGGCGACATGATCCGCAGCCACCTCCTCCCAGCCACGTACAAGTCCACTGGTTTCTTGGGACTGTAAATCATCCCTAAAAGACTGCTGCTGATGATGCTGAGTGCCAGCCTCCACCTCCATGCTGACACAATCCTCCTCCTCCTCCTCCTCCTCCTCCTCCTCCTCCTCCTCTTCCTGTGCGATGGGTGGGACAGGAGGAACACTGTCTGGGTAAAGGGGGCCTTGAGAGGCAAGGAAGTCCTCCTCTTCCTGCCTCTGTTCTACCTCAAGTGCCCTGTCCATTATTCCACGCAGCGTGTGCTCCAACAGGTGGACAAGAGGTACAGTGTCACTGATGCATGCACTGTCACTGCTCACCATCCTCGTGGCCTCCTCAAATGGTGCCAGGACAGTGCATGCATCCCTGATCATGCCCCACTGGCGTGGAGAAAAAAAACCAAGCTCCCCTGACCCTGTCCTGGTGCCGTAGTCGCACAGGTACTCATTGATGGCCCTCTGCTGCGTGTGCAGCCGCTGCAGCATGGCCAACGTTGAGTTCCACCTGGTGGGCATGTTACATATAAGGCGGTTCTTGGGCAGGTTCAACTCCTTTTGCAGCTCAGCCAGGCGAGCACTGGCATTATAAGATCTGCGGAAATGCACACAGACTTTCCTGGCCTGCCTCAGGACATCCTGTAAGCCCGGGTACCTGCCCAAGAACCGCTGCACCACCAGGTTAAGGACGTGAGCCACACAGGGCACATGGGTCAGTTGTCCCTGTCGGAGGGCGGAGAGGAGGTTGGTGCCATTGTCGCAAACCACCATTCCTGGCTTAAGCTGGCGTGGCGTCAACCACCTCTCGGCCTGGCCCTGCAGAGCAGACAGGACCTCTGCCCCAGTGTGGCTTCTGTCCCCCAAACACACCAGCGCAAGCACGGCATGGCATCTTTTTGCTTGCGTACTTGCGTAGCCCCTTGAACGCCTACGGAGCACCGCTGGTTCCGAGGACAAACCACAGGAAGAGGCCATGGAGGAAGAAGAAGAGGAGGGGGTGGAGGAGAGAGGTGTGTCACAACCAGTAGTAGCATTTTGGAGGCGTGGCGGTGGAACAACCTCCAACACTACTGCACCTTGTCCTGCATCCTTCCCAGCTGCCAAAAGAGTGACCCAATGGGCCGTGAAAGAAAGGTAACGTCCCTGTCCATGCCTGCTGGACCATGAGTCAGCGGTAATATGCACCTTACCGCTGACCGCCCTGTCCAGCGAGGCCAAGACATTGCCTTCCACATGCCGGTAGAGAGCCGGAATAGCCTTCCATGAGAAAAAGTGGCGTTTGGGAACCTGCCACTGAGGAACCGCACATTGCACAAACTCACGGAAGGGGGCCGAGTCTACCAACTGAAAAGGCAGCAGTTGAAGCGCTAGCAATTTAGCCAAGCTAGCATTCAACCGCTGGGCATGTGGATGGCTGGGAGTGAACTTATTTCGACGGTCCAGCAGCTGGGGCAGGGAAATTTGCCTGCTAGAATCGGACGTCGGTGTACTGCTAGCAGAGTGGCCGCAAGTACTTGGCTGTGACACACCTAATTCTACACCTTCATTCCTCTCAGTGCATGTTTCAGAGAGGACTGAAGTTATAGTGGGGTTGGAGATCCCAGCTGATGCGGTGCAAGGAGAGGTCCGCTTTGTTCTTTGGTGTGGGTCTTTGAGGTAGGCTTGCCAACGAGCTGCATGGCAGGTCAACATATGTCTGGTCAGGCATGTGGTACCCAAGCGGCTGATGTTTTGGCCACGCGATATACGCTTGAGACATATGTTGCAAACAGCAGCTGTGCGATCTGATGCACTAGCCTCAAAAAAGGCCCACACCAAAGAACTTTTTGAATGACGGGCAGAGGCAGCGCCCTGCACAGGCGGAGCTCTGCGGTGTGATTCCGTCGGTGTACTGCCCTTACGCTGGCCACCAAAGGGCATCCTGCCTCGTTGGAGATGTGCCTCCTCCTCATCCTCCTCCTCCTCCTCTCTCCTATTAGGCACCCACGTGGAGTCAGTGACCTCATCATCCCCTCCCTCCTCATCACTGGAGCCAATCTGGCAGTATGCTGCAGCTGCTGGAACATGACTGCCAGATTGGTGTCCTTCTTGAGCATCCCCTCTGTCTGCTCTCACGCTACTGCCTTCCTGTAGCTGGGTTTCATCATCAGACCCTTCGAAACGCTGGGCATCCTCCTGGAGCATGTACCCAACACTGTGCTCAAACAGTTCGGGGGACTCCTCAGGAGGAGGACATGGTGGGTCTAGGGAAGGAGTGACTGATGATGAGTCTGACATTGATACCAGGGAAGAGGACGCTTTGGCAGCTGCTTTTCCAGTACCCTGAGCCTGGGTGAGAGAGGATGAGGAGGAGGAGGAGGGCTTGGTCATCCACTCTACCAAGTCTTCGGCATGATGTGGCTCAACATGTCCAGCTGCCGAAAAGAAGGACAAGCGTGTCCCATGGCCATGTGCTGATGACAATGCACCGCGTCCACGACCAGCACTGTTGCCCCCAGACACAGAGCCTGCTTGCCCTCTTTTATTGCCTCCTGACTGTCTGCCTCTCCTTGTTTGCCTTCCAGACATTCTAATAGATGGCCTGCAGGGAGATGGGAAAAAAGCAATAAGGGCTACCTTCAGGTGTCCTTCTCTGTCCCTTTACTTAAGGATTTCTAAATATGGTTGAGGATGATTGCTTTTGCACAGAATAGCACAACGACAATTTCCCTGACTGTCCAAAAAAACAAGGATTTCAAAGATGGTTGATGAGGAATGCTTTAGCACACTATAGCACAAGGAGAATTTCCCTCACTGTCCTTCCCTGTCCCTAGAAACAAGGATTATCACAGTGAAAGAAACTGACACTCTTCCTACCTATAGTTTTCTGTCCCTAGAAAAAATGTTTTTTTAAAGCACACTATAGCACAAGGAGAATTCCCTCACTGTCCTTCCCTGTCCCTAGAAACAAGGATTCACACAGTAAAACACACTGACACTCTCCCTACCTATAGTTTTCTGTCCCTAGAAAAAATGTTTTTTTAAAGCACACTATAGCACAAGGAGAATTCCCTCACTGTCCTTCCCTGTCCCTAGAAACAAGGATTATCACAGTGAAAGAAACTGACACTCTTCCTACCTATAGTTTTCTGTCCCTAGAAAAAATGTTTTTTTAAAGCACACTATAGCACAAGGAAAATTCCCTCACTGTCCTTCCCTGTCCCTAGAAACAAGGATTCACACAGTAAAACACACTGACACTCTCCCTACCTATAGTTTTCTGTCCCTAAAAAAAAAGTTTTTTTTAAAGCACACTATAGCACAAGGAGAATTCCCTCACTGTCCTTCCCTGTCCCTAGAAACAAGGATTCGCACAGTAAAACACACTGACACTCTCCCTACCTATAGTTTTCTGTCCCTAGAAAAAATGTTTTTTTAAAGCACACTATAGCACAAGGAGAATTTCCCTCACTTTCCTTCTTTGTCCCTAGAAACAAGGATTATCACAGTGAAAGAAACTGACACTCTTCCTACCTATAGTTTTCTGTCCCTAGAAAAAATGTTTTTTTAAAGCACACTATAGCACAAGGAGAATTCCCTCACTGTCCTTCCCTGTCCCTAGAAACAAGGATTCGCACAGTAAAACACACTGACACTCTCCCTACCTATAGTTTTCTGTCCCTAGAAAAAATGTTTTTTTAAAGCACACTATAGCACAAGGAGAATTTTCCTCACTGTCCTTCCCTGTCCCTAGAAACAAGGATTATCACAGTGAAAGAAACTGACACTCTTCCTACCTATAGTTTTCTGTCCCTAGAAAAAATGTTTTTTTAAAGCACACTATAGCACAAGGAGAATTTTCCTCACTGTCATTCCCTGTCCCTAGAAACAAGGATTATCACAGTGAAAGAAACTGACACTCTTCCTACCTATAGTTTTCTGTCCCTAGAAAAAATGCTTTTTTAAAGCACACTATAGCACAAGGAGAATTCCCTCACTGTCCTTCCCTGTCCCTAGAAACAAGGATTCGCACAGTAAAACACACTGACACTCTCCCTACCTATAGTTTTCTGTCCCTAGAAAAAATGTTTTTTTAAAGCACACTATAGCACAAGGAGAATTTCCCTCACTTTCCTTCTTTGTCCCTAGAAACAAGGATTATCACAGTGAAAGAAACTGACACTCTTCCTACCTATAGTTTTCTGTCCCTTGAAAAAATGTTTTTTTAAAGCACACTATAGCACAAGGAGAATTCCCTCACTGTCCTTCCCTGTCCCTAGAAACAAGGATTCGCACAGTAAAACACACTGACACTCTCCCTACCTATAGTTTTCTGTCCCTAGAAAAAATGTTTTTTTAAAGCACACTATAGCACAAGGAGAATTTCCCTCACTTTCCTTCCCTGTCCCTAGAAACAAGGATTATCACAGTGAAAGAAACTGACACTCTTCCTACCTATAGTTTTCTGTCCCTAGAAAAAATGTTTTTTTAAAGCACACTATAGCACAAGGAGAATTCCCTCACTGTCCTTCCCTGTCCCTAGAAACAAGGATTCGCACAGTAAAACACACTGACACTCTCCCTACCTATAGTTTTCTGTCCCTAGAAAAAATGTTTTTTTAAAGCACACTATAGCACAAGGAGAATTCCCTCACTGTCCTTCCCTGTCCCTAGAAACAAGGATTCGCACAGTAAAACACACTGACACTCTCCCTACCTATAGTTTTCTGTCCCTAGAAAAAATATTTTTTTAAAGCACACTATAGCACAAGGAGAATTTCCCTCACTTTCCTTCTTTGTCCCTAGAAACAAGGATTATCACAGTGAAAGAAACTGACACTCTTCCTACCTATAGTTTTCTGTCCCTTGAAAAAATGTTTTTTTAAAGCACACTATAGCACAAGGAGAATTCCCTCACTGTCCTTCCCTGTCCCTAGAAACAAGGATTCGCACAGTAAAACACACTGACACTCTCCCTACCTATAGTTTTCTGTTCCTAGAAAAAATGTTTTTTTAAAGCACACTATAGCACAAGGAGAATTTCCCTCACTTTCCTTCCCTGTCCCTAGAAACAAGGATTATCACAGTGAAAGAAACTGACACTCTTCCTACCTATAGTTTTCTGTCCCTAGAAAAAATGTTTTTTAAAGCACATTATAGCACAAGGAGAATTCCCTCACTGTCCTTCCCTGTCCCTAGAAACAAGGATTCGCACAGTAAAACACACTGACACTCTCCCTACCTATAGTTTTCTGTCCCTAGAAAAAATGTTTTTTTAAAGCACACTATAGCACAAGGAGAATTCCCTCACTGTCCTTCCCTGTCCCTAGAAACAAGGATTCGCACAGTAAAACACACTGACACTCTCCCTACCTATAGTTTTCTGTCCCTAGAAAAAATGTTTTTTTTAAAGCACACTATAGCACAAGGAGAATTTCCCTCACTTTCCTTCTTTGTCCCTAGAAACAAGGATTATCACAGTGAAAGAAACTGACACTCTTCCTACCTATAGTTTTCTGTCCCTTGAAAAAATGTTTTTTTAAAGCACACTATAGCACAAGGAGAATTCCCTCACTGTCCTTCCCTGTCCCTAGAAACAAGGATTCGCACAGTAAAACACACTGACACTCTCCCTACCTATAGTTTTCTGTCCCTAGAAAAAATGTTTTTTTAAAGCACACTATAGCACAAGGAGAATTTCCCTCACTTTCCTTCCCTGTCCCTAGAAACAAGGATTATCACAGTGAAAGAAACTGACACTCTTCCTACCTATAGTTTTCTGTCCCTAGAAAAAATGTTTTTTTAAAGCACACTATAGCACAAGGAGAATTCCCTCACTGTCCTTCCCTGTCCCTAGAAACAAGGATTCGCACAGTAAAACACACTGACACTCTCCCTACCTATAGTTTTCTGTCCCTAGAAAAAATGTTTTTTTAAAGCACACTATAGCACAAGGAGAATTCCCTCACTGTCCTTCCCTGTCCCTAGAAACAAGGATTCGCACAGTAAAACACACTGACACTCTCCCTACCTATCCTTCTCTTTCCCTAAACTAAAGGAATCCAGGTTAAGCAAGAAAAAAATAAATGTCACTGTCCCTGCCTATGCTTCTCTTTCCCTGCTCCGGAACACACTACACTAGGCCGCCGTGCTGGCGGCCTTTTATAGTGTGGGGCGTGTACTAAACACCCTCAGCAATAATTGGCCACAGGCATCCTGCCTGTGGCCAATCATTGCTCTCCTCGCTGCCGGCGCTGTGATTGGCCAAGCATGCGGGGTCACAGTGCATGCTTGGCCAATCACAGCGCCTGGATGACACTGCGATGGCGTAGTGCATTGTGGGCCGTTCGCGTCACTTGGCGCGAACGGCCCAAATCGTTCGATCTTCGTCGAACGATCGAACAGCCGATGTTCGAGTCGAACGTATGTTCGACTCGAACACGAAGCTCATCCCTACCTAGGAAGAAACTCTCCTCTCATATGGGACTTTAAAGGCTCAAAGAAGGTGCAAACAATTATTACTGTATAAGCATATTTTTATTTGGTATCAAAATTGTATGTTAAAAAACACATAGTTTAAAAAGGGAAAAATTTTATCAGATCAGTACAAAATTACATGATAGATACGTGAAAAAGTTGGTCAAAACAATCACAGAATAATTCATAGGGCTCAGTGATATTACAGAACACCATACACGACATGCCCCAGAGTCAGAAGAGCTCCCTCTTCAGGGAAGGTTTTCAACAATCCTGGTGAACACAATTATGCCTGAGCAACGGAATAAAACACACAGTTGACCAATGATGTAATCAGAATTAGTAGCGAATCCTA
Source organism: Rana muscosa (assembly GCA_029206835.1). Taxonomy (NCBI): domain Eukaryota; kingdom Metazoa; phylum Chordata; class Amphibia; order Anura; family Ranidae; genus Rana; species Rana muscosa. The sequence continues at coordinate 171,433,563 of CM055128.1, read as the reverse complement.
CGAACATTTTTCAAAAATAATAATGATAACAAAAGCAACAAACAGAAGCAGGACCAGAGGAGGAAAAAGGAGATTGGGGCCCTCTTAGCTGCCAGACAGTCACGTGGGGCACACTGAGATCACCTTGTCATAGCGAGAGTTCGCTCATCCCAAATCAGGGGAGCCTCAACTAGACAGGTCGCTGAGACGTCTCTCAATTAGAACTCCTTCGTCCACAAGGAGGAGAGATTTAAAATGTGGCCAAACATAGTGCACTGCTTTATAGTGTAAAATATCCACTAGGGGGCATTAACCAGGCACCGAATGTTAAGCTTCAGGCCTCATGCCCACGGACGTTTTTACAGCCGCGTTTTTGAGCGTTTTTTACAGCTTAAAAACGCCTGTCCATGTTAGTCTATAGCTTCATGCCCACCTAGATGTTTTTGAGCTGCAAATAGCATAGACGTTTTTAAGCTGTAAAAAAAAAACAGGACCAGTGCGTTCCTCAGCATCGGCGTTAGGCATAAAAAAAGTGAAGCGTCAAAAAACGCGCAAAAACGTGCAAAAATGCAGCGATTGCGTTTTTTAGCTCCGACGTTTTTTTGTTTTTTTTTCGAAAAAAATTAAAAAATAAAACAATTATACAATAACATGAACAGGCGTTTTTAAGCTGTAAAAAACGCAGCTGTAAAAACGTCCGTGGGCATGAGGCCTCTGTGGTATCTGTGCAAATTAATGGGTTAACAGTATATTAACAGCTGATAGACTGGGGGAAAAACCCCCGGATATTGTGGGTGAAACATAGGGTAGTTGTAGATGCAAGGGTAAGTGCCATAATGAAGGAGGCCTGAATACAGGCCAGGGTATAAGAATAATTGTCATGTAAAAGTGTAAGAAAAGTAAAAATAAGGTTGAATTCTAGGTACCTGTCAAGTGGTATAAAGGGGATTGTCCAAGTGCGCTCATATCAAGGAAGTGGAACAAAAAGTGAAAAATTGCGGAGGAAAGAGGGTGTATATGTGGTGGCCGTGAACCAATAGCAACCGTTGACGCCACGCATCGTCACACAGGGGGGGCGGGACCACAGCCCGAGCCGCGACGCGCGCTCTGCGTTGGCGGCAAAACCTCCCTCGTGGTGAGCGTGGATGGATAGCCGCGTCGGCGGCATGGCGTCACCGGTGACGTCACCCGCTGAACGTGGAGGCGTGGCGTCGACCCGCAGCGAACATCCGCCCCGCCCCTCACAGTGGGAGGGGAGGGGGAGGTCACGGTGCGAGTCGCAGCTCCCGGGGAAGATGACACCAAACCTGACTCCAGCCAGCAGAGCTGGTCCCCATGGCTATTTGGAAAGAACGCATTGGCAATAGATAGGTCACAGTGGTATAAAGGGTACAAGTAGTAATTAGGCTAGTGTGTTTCCATCCCCGATATATTGAGAAATTTTACTAAAACTACAGCTAGGGTTGGGACTTTAAATGAGGCAATATCTATTATGTACCTCCATCCCTGAATAGGTTGAAATTGGAAACTAGATTTTGGGACTTTTAGATGAAACACACTGCTAACTGATGAACCAACTATAGTAAGCATTGTCTATTATTTGCAAATAAGGCATGACATACACATAGTAAACAAGGATAAAACATGGTATTAATAGATCATATAAGGTAAAGTCTAGACAATGCAAGACAGTACCTAATTACAGGCCAGGGTATAAGAATAATTGTCATGTAAAAGTGTAAGAAAAGTAAAAATAAGGTTGAATTCTAGGTACTTGTCAAGTGGTATAAAGGGGATTGTCCAAGTGCACTCATATCAAGGAAGTGGAACAAAAAGTGAAAAATTGCGGAGGATTATGGTGGCCGTGAACCACGGCTATTGGTGGCCGTGAACCACGACTATTGGTGGCCGTGAACCAATAGCAACCGTTGACGCCACGCAGCGTCACAAAGGGGGGCGGGGCCACAGCCCGAGCCGCGACACGCGCTCGGCGTTGGCGCCCAAACCTCCCTCGTGGTGACCAGTGACGTCACCCGCTGAACGTGGAGGCGTGGCGTCGACCCGCAGCGAACACCCGCCCCGCCCTTCACAGTGGGAGGGGAGGGGGAGGTCACGGTGCGAGTCGCAGCTCCCGGGGAAGATGACACCAAACCTGACTCCAGCCAGCGGAGCTGGTCACCATGGCTATTAGGAAAGAACACATTGGCAATAGATAGGTCACAGTACATGGTTATAACATGTTGGCTCTAAGATAACATACATGATAATGGGCCTTGGGCATGGAAGCCAAACTTGCAATGGTAACATATGAAAAAGGTAACAATGATAGTCTGATTTATAAAAAAATTTATGGACCAACTACCATTGTTACCTTTTTCATATGTTACCGTTGCAAGTATGGCTTCCATGCCCAAGGCCCATTATCATGTATGTTATCTTAGAGCCAACATGTTATAACCATGTACTGTCTAGATTTCATTTAGCGAGACCTATGATTATCATACATTACCATGTATGTTATGCTGAGACAATTAGGTACTATCTTGCATTGTCTAGACTTTACCTTATGTGATCTATTAATACCATGTTTTATCCTTATTTACTATGTGTATGTCATGCCTTATTTGCAAATAATAAACAATGCTTACTATAGTTGGTTCATCAGTTAGCAGTGTGTTTTATCTAAAAGTCCCAAAATCTAGTTTCCAATTTCAACACTGTGACTAGTGTGGTGGTGATCGTAACTGGCTGCACTATTAGGCCTCATTCACATGGGGCATATCAATGCAGGCAATCCCATTGATGTCTATTAGGATGCTGCGGCTGCACGGACACAGCCACTGCTCCCAATTTGACATGTGTGCGGGTGCACGGCCCTGGATGCAGACAGTGTGCGTTTGGGGACATGCACGTGCACAAATGTCAGAAATGGGCATGGCAAATGTGTCCATGCAGACGCTGTGTCCCAATAGTCATAGCGTCCTCGATCACCAACACACCAGTCACCGTCTCACCAGACCAGTGTCCAAGTGACTGGAACTGGTGTGGCAGTGATCAGGAACACTGTTTTTTGCTACACTGGTTTGGTGACACAGTGACTGGTGCGTGATCGAGGACGTTATGACTGGCTGTACTATTGGGCCTCATTCACAAGGGGCATATCAATGCATACCCTGTGTGAGTTCTCTGTTTATACCTGCATAGGGATGCACAGGTGTTCCATGCATCCCTGTGCAGGCAGTACCATTGATGATTGTAGGGACGCATCAGCTGCACCGTCACAGCTGCTACGTCCCAATAGACATCAATAGGACAACCTGCTTGGGGATGCATAGAACGCCTGTGCTACCCCCTGTGGGTAAACACAGCTCTTGCACAAGGTACGCATTGATAAACCTCATGTAAATGAGGCCTTATGGTGACACTGTGAATGACTACACTGGCTGTGGTGACACTGGCACTGGTACAGCAGCAATCAGGAACATTGTTGCTGGCTGCACTGGTTTGGTGGCATTGTCACTGGTGTGGAAGTGATCAATAACACTGTTGCTGGCAGTGCTGCTCTGGTGTGGTAGGAATCAGGAACACTGTTTTTGGCTACACTGGTCTGGCAACACTGTGACTGTTGTGGTGGTGATTGGGGACACTGTGACCGCATTCACATGGGGCGTATATATGCATACCCCATGTGAGAGCCGTGTTTATACCCACATAGGGATGCACAGACGTTCCATGCATCCTTGTGCAATCAGTCACTTTGATATCTATTGGGACACAGCAGCTGCATCCCAATAGACAGCAATGGGACAGCCTGTACTGGGATGCACCTGTGCATCTTTCTGTGGGTAAATACAGCCCTCGCACAAGGTATGCATTGATAAGCCTTATGTGAACAATTGGTGACACTGGGATTGCTGCAGTGGTCATCAGGGACACTGGGACTGACTGTACTGGCATATAGTGTCAGCCAGCTGTGTCCCTGATCACTAGCCATAGCAGTACAATGCCACCTTAGTAAAACTGCACTGCTCTGTAGACATGTGCACACTGAAATATTTTGTTTCGGAGTTTCGGTTTCGTCCGAAAAATATATTTATTTAGTTACTCCCAAAATGTGTTTTTATTTATTTCATTTAGTTAAAAAATGCATTAGTCCGAATTAATTAAGGTTGAGTCTGTCAATTGAAGGCTTATGGTGTCTGTCGGATGTTCTAAGAAGATTTGACGAAGCAGCTAAACTGTACGACGCCGTGATCGTACATTTCCGGTCTAATACTCCACTTACAAGCTATAGTAGAATTCTAATGTTGTTTGACTAGTAATAATTATTAATTATTATTACTAGTCAAACAACATTAGAATTCTTCTATAGCCTATGGGCGGAGCATTTGACCGTAAATGTCCTCTCGCGGCGATTGTATGCTTTTAGCTGCTTCGTCAAATCTTCATGTTTTTATAATGTTGAATCTTTTCTCTCTATGTTGAATAATCTTGGACAAATAGAGTTAAGCCTCGTACACACGACCGAGTTTCTCGTCCAAAACCGGCAAGAAATGTGCCGCGAGAGCTTTTTTTTCGAGAAAAACGTTTGTGTGTATGGTTTTACGACGAGAAATTTGCCGAGAATCTCGACGAGAAAATAGAGAACCTGCTCTCTATTTTCTCGTCAGGATTCCAGATTTCCTCGTCGTGTTTCTCGTCGGGCTGTTTTGTGACGAGAAAATGGTTCGTGTGTATGCTTTTACGACTCTTCCAAAAGCGCGCATGCTCACAAGCAACTATGAGACGGGAGCGCATCTTCTGGTAAAACAAGCCTTCGTAATGGAGAGAGCACATTCGTCACGCTCAAAAATATTGCATCGTTTAAATGTTCTGCCTTGAAATCTTCGTTAGAATGTTACATTAATCAAAACGAGTGACCTTCTTTTGCTGCTGATATTCACACAGAGTTATGACTTATTTTTTAACCTTTTTCATGCTGCTCTTAAGAAGATTTATGTGTATTATATCGTGCAAGTTTTTAGGAATAATTTAAATGGTAATATTTTTAAAAATTATGTTAATTATAATTTCGCAATGTTTTGGTAGTGATCTCCCATTTAATTTTGGACTCTATATTAGTTAAATTTCCCACCATGTTTTTTTGATAATCAGATTTAGGTATTCTTTTGGGGGGTTGTTATCTGTCCCTTTTTTTGTCAGTCAAATGTATCTGCTTACTCCAAAGCTAGATTTTTTATTTTTACAAATACACATAGTCAAGTATGAACGTAAACAAAAATCACATTTATTCATGTTTAAAAATAAAATAAAGAGAAGGCAGCGCTGGAGAACCTGCTGCCATTTGTGCATCCCAGGGACCCCAGAGCACACAGCAACCCTGTGTGGACACTAAAATTGGGAGCTTGAGAAGGCCAACATTTCTGAACACAATCTGATGCTGGCCTCCCAGAGGTCAGGAACAGCAGCAGGTGAGATATATGTCCCAAGTCTGTGGTACTACAACAGGCTGCCTTCTGTCCGACCACAATGAAGCAAGGCCATCACTTCCTCTTCTTCCTGGCAACCTTCCCTGCAATCTTCCCTGAAGCCTTCCCTGCAGCCTTCCTTCTTCGTTTGGCTGGAGGCTGGCCCACTGGAGGGGTACTCCTGTCAGGAGGAGGAGGAGGAGATGTAGCAGAAGGGGGTGGGGCAGAAGAAGAAGGTGGAGGTGTAGCAGAAGGGGGTGGGGCAGAAGAAGAAGGGGGAGGTGTAGCAGAAGGGGGTGGGGCAGAAGAAGAAGGGGGAGGTGTAGCAGAAGGGGGTGGGGCAGAAGAAGAAGGGGGAGGTGTAGCAGAAGGGTGTGGGGCAGAAGAAGAAGGTGGAGGTTGAGGTTGGGTCAGTTGTGCCACCTCACATATGGTGGTATTGGGGGTAATTTTCTCCATCACCCCCTTGTTGAGCAAGGTGATGAGCAGGGGCTCGCATAGGAGGCGTTGCTCCATGCTCATCACCTTGAACTTAGCCTCCACTAGGCCGGCAATGGCCTCTTCAGGGGATGTGGGCTCCTGGAGGGTGGCATGGGCCTCACGAATAAGGGCCATTGCTGCCTCACTCGTGCTCCTGTCCCTCCTGCCTCTTTTGTGAAGCCGGATGGGAGGCACCTGGGATCTGGTGCTTCTCCTTTGCCCTGCCACCTCCTGTCTGCCACTGGGCCCTGCCACCTCCTGGCTGCCACTGGGCCCTGCCACCTCCTGGCTGCCACTGGGCCCTTCCTCCTCCTGCCTGACAGTTTCCAGACCCTCCTCCTGGTTGATTTCATCCTGTGTATGAAAAAGGGACATAGTTTAATATGTTCGTTTAATCTTTGCATCAAACTTTGTAATCCGGATTGAAGCAATTAGAATGTAAATCCATAAATCCTTGCTTTAAATTTACCACTACATCAGATTGACTATTTAGCACCCAATTAAGTGCAGAATAATGTCTACAGATCTTGATTTCACTTGTGCAATCCAAAATAGTTTATGTTTGTCATCTTGACATATTTGTCAAACATTAAGTTTATCCCAATACATTTTCGAAAAATACTATACCTGGCTCCAGATGGCCAAATCAGGATCATCCAGGATGGCTGCCTCCTCTTGCTCCAGAGAAGGCTCAGGTTGGCTGCAGGGAAGTCTGGGGGGAAGAGTGGAGAGTGATGGCCTTGTGTCAATGTGGTCATCCAGGAAGGACATCCTGTTGTAGTACCACAAAATCGGGACATACACATCATCTGCTGCTGCTCCTGACCTCTGAGAAGCCAGCACCTTAGAGCGTTCAGTCCTGTAGGTACCTCTCAAGCTCCCAATTTTAGTGTCCACTTGTTTTGCTGTGGCTGTGGGCACCTTGGTATGCACAAATGGGAGCAGCTTCTCCAGCGCTGCTTTTCTCACCCCTCTTTTTTTGTGGATGGGGTTTTTCGTCTCCCACAGAGCGGGCAGCTCCCTTACCCGGTCAATAAATTCCGCCAGGAAATCCTTGTCGCTTATAAAGACATTCATATTGTATCTGCAAGTTAAAAAAATTATATATAACTAATGTGAGGCAAACAGTCTAACCTCCTTAACATGCTAGTCACCATATATATCCTCCAACATTCTCAAGACAGTATAGGCCAACAATTTGTACAAGTCACAAAATCACATACCTTCGTTCGCACGTCCGTCACTTGAACTCCTCTCTCCGCACACCGAACGTACTATAGTCACATGTGTGTTTGCTATATACACACCACGCATGCGTCAAAATACGAACACGTCGCTCCGCACACGTCGCCCCCCCATGACGTTCTAACTAACATCTTTTCCCCGCCCCTTCTCTTTCGGCGCGCAGACAGATATGGCGGAGTTACAGCAGGTGTCTGATAATTCCGCAACTAACGAGGAGGAGACAAGCCCGGAGACCGAGGAAACGTCACGATCAAGGAGGAGATTCAAGGCATCAAATATGTCTTTGGCGGAGATGGCGGAGATTGTGGAAATCTTGCTCAAGGCTGATTATGATGCCAAGCATGGGCCGTATAGCAAACCAAATAGAAGGAAGGCCAAAATCCTCACTAAAGTCGTGAAGAGTCTGAAGGCAAATTTCGGGGTGAAACGCTCAAATGAGCAGCTCAGAAAGAGGTGGTCAGACCTCAAACTGAGGGAGCCAGAGCAGTTGAGGAGCATAAAGAGAATGCTCGCTAAAAGTAAGTAAAATGTAGACTTTTATGATATTAATCTTTTTTCTAAACTGACATGTTGCTCTTTATTTTGGTTTCTCATATTGGACTCGCTTCCAAAATTTAATATTTTGAACTTGGTTGGGCACAGTAATCGTTCGTTACGTTACCGACACTTCGTTCGGCCACTATCCACGGTTTGGGCTTATTTTAGAGCCACAAAAGTAATTATACATCTGCCATTTTTGCTCCAAAATTGTGGCGTATTTTTTCGTCTAGATGATGTGTTTGTAGAGAGAATGAAATGCAAACTTTTATCAGTGTAAAGGAGAGGACACTCAGCAGCTGCTTCCACATCTGTACTTTGGAGCACTATAGTGTGGGCCACCAGACCCGCCTTTTTTGGGTGTCCCACACAGGTGCATACGAGAATTTTTATGGTGCCTCCATGTCAAATAAATTACATCCAAAGGTGAATACTAAGCATATTCTTGGTCATAAATAATGCATTCTTCTTTAAATTCCGCCCAAACACACACTTGTACCACACTTCCAATCAATTTAGCCTGTTTTTATTTTAACATTGAGATTTACAGTGTGATAAATTGACCTTTTGTTTGCTTCTCATAGGGGAGAGAAGACTGGGAGGAGGACACTCCAGGGAGCACATGCACCCCACAACTTCCAAGCAACCCCAAACTCCCAAAGACCCACAACCGAAAGATGTGCAGGAAGTTGAGGTGGAGGAAGGAGAAGTGCAGGAAGGAGAGGTGGATGACGTTGTGGATCTGGTCACCACAACAGGTCAGTATCTGTCACCACAGCTTCAGGTAAGAGATGTAGGCCTGCAGAGTTATAATACCTTTTGTTTTTTGTTTTTAGGGGATATAAATGTTGTGAAGGATAGTACACGGTTCTCTGCTGACAGTGCCCTCCGCCTCATCCAGCAAGTGATGGAATGTAGCACGGAACTGGACCTTATTAAACAAAGAATCCATGTGATGGAACAAACATTTAAAGACATTCTCAATGTTTTGGGGAGAATTCAATAAGCCATCCAAACACATTTGTTTTTACATGTTTGTTTTTGCAACTTTTCGATTTTTTTTGACAATCAAACCAGCCAAAAATTGAATCTACACACAGTGTGTCAACATGTGCTATCTGCCATCAGGGGATATCCATGTACGTCTTTTGTGGGTGCAACCCCTTCCTCGTATCTAAAGTTGGTGAACTGAGGAAGGGGGTTGCACCCCCAAAACACGTCCATTGATCACCCCTGATGGCAGATAGCACATGTTGACAATAGGGATCAGGATTGTAAACTTTATAGATGTAAAAAATCCCAAATGTGTGCATATTCAATTTTTGCCTGGGCAAGGGGTGGCAGGACCCCATATTAGGACGGGCACATAGAGACATAGTTTGTGTAAGTGAATGTCTCAGATTGCTCAGAGGTATCCAATGTTGTAATTTTTGGAATGCAACTGTTATTTTTGTATTTTCATAAGCAAAAAATTGCTGGGTTGGGGCCAGGCCAACCCAAAAAAACAGAAAAAACTAAAAATGGTGAGAATGTGCACAGAGTAAAATATTTGACCACAAACAACGTGTAGCTTCTTTTTATAATACCCTCTAAGCTTATTTGGTTATTTTGTAAGGTTACATAGTGAAATGGTTGATATTTACTAAAGTAAAATACACTTGGCACTACAAATGCACAAAGACAAACTAGGAGACAGGAAAGAACAAATAATTAAAGGTTTAAACAAGCTTTTTATTGGGATCCTTAGACATAGGCTGGCATAGGAATTGCCCTCCTACCCGTGAAATACTCCATGTATTTGTCCCGAACCTCACGGGCATTTTGGGAGGGTAAGCCAGGACGGGCAGATTCCAGGCCCGGCAGGGGATTTGCAGGGGAAAGTCCAGCCTCTGGCAAAACTGAGGCCATATAGGAATTTGATTTTTGGCTCAGAAAGTTGTGTAGCACACAGCAGCATAATACGACATAGTTTATTTTGTAGTCCGCCAAGTGTATTGAAGTCATAAAAAGGCGGAACCGGCTGGCCATTATGCCAAAGGCATTTTCGACAACTCTTCGGCCCGTGGCCAGCCGGTAATTGAACACTCTCTTCTCTGGGGTCAGGGTCCTCTGTGGAAATGGCCTCATAAGATGCCGTCCGAGTCCGAAGGCTTCATCAGCCAAGAAAACAAAGGGGAGTCCTTCAATATTCCCTGCATCCGGTGGCAATGCAAGGTCGTCACTCTGGAGACGGAGGGCAAACTCTGTCTGGATGAAGGATCCCCCATCGGACATCCGGCCATTCTTCCCTACATCAACATAGAGGAATTCATACCGTGCTGACACCACCGCCATCAGCACAATGCTATGAAACCCCTTGTAATTGTAGTAGTAGGACCCAGAACGGGGTGGCGGCACGATGCGGACGTGCTTCCCGTCTATGGCACCACCGCAGTTGGGGAAGTCCCACCGCGTGGCAAACTCCGATGCCACAGTCTGCCATTCCTGTGGCGTGGAAGGAAGCTGTGGAGTGAAACAAGATGAAATAATATTAGAATACCAAAGTCAGACATTACAAGGAAATTTGATTAAAAAAAAATCAAGGCCAACATCAATCAAATTCTACGTTTATTAAGGTGTTTAAAATAAGTATAAGGGTAGGCTCATTTATCAGATTCATCACCCCCTCTGATGGGCCATTACCAAATTATTTTGGGGGGGGGAAATGTGTTTGGCAACAGGATAGCATTGCAGTGGCGGTGCGTCCAGAGTGGGCGCTGGAGCACTGCCCCCTCTCTCCTGTGCCCATCACTCAGAACAATACATAGGTTCATGCGTTGCATTAACCTATGTATTGTCTATGCCGCCCACTATTCAGGTGGATGGCCTCTTGTTTAGCGACCGACATATGAATAATTGCGGCATTTAGGGGGTTCAAATTGCATAGCAGAAACAGGTAGTAAAATAGTCTTGCACATTACAACCTGAGGGATGTAATTGGCTTCCGAAAAGTAAAATAGGGTCGCGGGGGGGGGGGGGGGGCATTCCTTGGGGAAACACTGGCAGGCTGCTCTGTCAATCATGTTCACCAAGTCTGTTTAATGGTAACATGATTGGCTGATGCAACATCAAGGGAAGGAGAAGACATCAAGGACAGAAGAAGGATGGCGCTGACCACAAGAAGGTAAGTGCAGGGCTGGGGGGAAAATGGCTGCATTGGAGGGAACCAAATGGCTGCATTAGAGGGGACAACTGGGGGCGTTTAATAGGCACCTGAGCAAAAAAGGAGGAAGTTTAGTTCATAAATTGGGGTGGGACCCCCAAACATTTGGAGCAACAGGCGCCCCTGCTGGAAAAGTTAGTGAAGGGAAATATTTATGGAGGAGAAAAAAGGGGCAATCTAAAGCTTCCAGCATGCATGGGGACAAAGGGGACATTCTCAGCATATTACAATCATGGTAATTAGGGAAGGATGAAAGAAATACAATACATTAGCATACATGTAATATATAAAATGTGATGTTAATGGAGAAAACTTACCCTAATATAGTCCTCCTGCAGGACTTGTATAATAGCAGAACAGGTGTCTGGGATTATGAGGCCCAGAGCCTGGGGGGAGATGCCTGTGGTGAACTTCAAGTCCTCCTGAAGACTTCTCCCTGTCGCCAGGTAACGTAACGTGGCGATGAGCCTCTGCTCAGCACTGATGGCTTCCCGCATAACGGTGTCATGCCTGGTAATATAGGGGGACACCAAAGCCAACAGTTCCTGAAATACGGGGTCAGACATCCGCAGAAAATTCCTGTAATCCTCAGGATTATTCTCGACGATCTCCCGCAGCAGAGGCATATGGCAGAATTGGTCCCGCTGGAGCAACCAATTCTTGGTCCATGAACTCCTCCTCACAACATTCATGGACTGGTCTTGGTCCAAAACAAGCAGACCAACACCAAGCGCACGCACAGCAGGAACTCGACGACGAGAACGTCCAGGCGACATGGCTAATAAGAAACGGTCGTCTTATCAGAACGTACAGAACAGAACGCACTTTAGAACAGCAAGGCCTATGAATAACGAACTGAAAAACAGAAACGAACAGGAAAGAACGCACTGTAAAACAGATACGACCTGCCTAGACGCCCTGAAAGTCAAGATACGAACCCACAAGCACAAACTGAACCGCAGAAAATGATCTGAAAAGTACGAAGACTGAAAAGCGCGAATCGTCTCTTCCCAAACTTTTACTTCACACGCGGTAACACGAGATCAGCAAAAGCAGCCCAAGGGGTGGCACCAAGAAAAAAGATCTTCCCCTTTATAGTGCCGTCGTACGTGCTGGACGTGAGCGCGGAGAACAACGAGGAAATTGGGAAATGTCAGTGTGTACGCATAGAAAGCTTGACGAGAAAATCGACAAGCTTAACAAAAATCTCGTCGAAAAAAACGACGTGTTTTTTACGACGAGAAAATCGGTCGTGTGTACGAGGCCTCAGGTTAGTTACCACAGGTTTGATAGACACAGATAGCTATTGTCACCTTCATGTCAAATCTTTTATCTATCTATATTGAACTGTTGTCGCAACGATACAAAAATATAATGGATACGAAAATAAAGCATTTTTTTTATTTTGGATCTTTCGGATTTTGGATTCTGCGCGTTCGTTATCGTTTGTTAAAACAAACACAAAAATCCCAGAAATTCAGATGAAAATGCATTTGGACGAAAACGAATGTACATGTCTACTCCTCTGATGACAGTGTGTAGAAAAACAAATTTCACAGTTACCAGAGCAGTGCAGTGGCACCATGGTGACACTGTACTTCTGTGGCTAGTGATCTGAAACACTGAAACACAAACACTGGGATTGCTGCAGTGGTGATTAGGGACACTGCGATTGACTGTACTGGCTTATAGTGTCAGCCAGCCAGTGTCTCTGATCATTAGCCACAGCAGTACAATGTCACCATAGTGACACTGCACTGCTCTGGTGACTGTGATCATGCTTTTTCCCTTTTTTTTAGTAAACACTCCTCTTACAGCCGATCACTGCGAGAGGAAACATGACAAAGGCTGTAACATGCAGCCTTTATTTACAAATGAGACTGTTGTGACTGGTCACAGTGATCACATGGTACATGGTAGTGGGAGCAGGAAAACATACATCTACACCCTCCTGTATCCAGGAAGCCACCTCCCAGCTGTTGCTTTATGAAGGTTGGGCAGGAAGCAGTTAAGAAAACTGCACCAGTGATATGCAACATAAACCCAATGATCAATACAAACTCTAACTACAACAATAAATACAAAAACCGAGCAAACCTATATGAAAGGTTAAAGTGGTTAAGCCACTATCTCATCTTTATATCATCCCCTCTGTCAGATAAAAAGCTGTATCCTAGTGCCTGTGCTTTATAAAAAAAAAGGCGATTTCTACCTGTTTTAACAGCATTTCCCAGCGATCATGTGACTCCAGGCTCTCTGCTCTCCCAGTCTGATATCTCCAGCGGGTGGGGCCGAGATTCCCCTGCTGACGTCAGCCGGGGAGGCAGAGAGGAGAGGAAGGAGAGAGCCTGGAGTCACGTGATCGCTGGGAGATGCTGTTAAAACAGGTAGAAATCAGCTTTTTTTTTTATAAAGCACAGGCACTAGGATACAGCTTTTTATCTGACATAGGGGATGATATAAAGGTCAGATAGTTTTGAAGCAGCAGGGAGAAGAGCATGCAGGGAGGGGAGGGGAGGGGGCAGGAGGACACAAACACAGGAGAGCAGGGCTGTGGATTATGGAGGCACATAAACTGACCACAGTGTCAGTGCTCAGTCAGTCAGTCAGGTTGAAAAAAGACACAAGTCCATCCAGTTCAACCATAAAAAAATAAAATAATAATGTAGCGGGTATATGCTTTCTATTTTTTGAATCTGGTGGGGAAAACTGTGATGTATGGTTCCCTGGGGCCCACCAGGTGGCACTGTCGCTTTGGGCCCGGGGTTGAGTCATCGTTGCGGTGGCGTACCTCTTTTGGTCTCTCTCAGCAGTTGTATGGTGGGGCGGGGAACCCGCCGTGCTTGCTGGGAGGGGGTATAAAGGGGGCGGCCATATTTGGTGGCGGGAGTCGAGCCCGGGCACCTTCAGCCTGAGGGCTGTGGTTCGTTTCGGTCCCCTAGGCGGGTCTAGGCCTAGAGGACGTTCGGAGGTCGTGTTCCATCCCAGGCACCTTTAGCCTGGGGTGAGGTACTCGGGAGGAGGTCTGAAGCTCAGTCACCACCACTGAGTTCCACGAGGGAAGGAGGTCCTAGGGAACCCCGGGAGTGGGTACCCAAATCCAGAAGGCGTAATAGACCGGTGGGATATACTAACTCGAAGACCCGGTGCAGCATATTGCCAGTGACAGGTGAGCCTCCAATCGAAGACCGCCTGGAAGGAAATTCACCCTCGCTCGGAGACCGCAACCCACTTTCAGGGAGGAAAGTGGAGAGTTCATTGTGTCTGGGCCTACTCGCATCCACACCTCCTTTTCTGTTCTGTTCTACAAGGGAGTCTAACTGATAGTGTTTATTCAAGAAGAATAAAGGAGTGTTGGACTTTAACCACTTAACGACTGCTCACTGTATATATACGTCGGCAGAATGGCACCGACAGGCACAATCACGTAGAGTGTACGTGATTGCCTTTGTACAGTTGGGGGGTCCAATCGGACCCCCCTCCTATACAGTGAGCGGTAGCTAAGTGTCCGGGAGCGTTCCGGGATGAGGGGGCAGCCATTCGTTTCTGGCCACCCCCTCGCGATCGCTCCCGGCGAATGGAAATGCCCCCTCTGTCTGTGTCAGACAGAGGGAGCAGGAGGAAGTGATGTCATCTCTGGTGCGGCGCTCACATATACCGAGCGCCGTACAAGAGAAGACATCAGGTCAGTGCACACAACACTACACTGACACCAGGACACATAGGGACATAAATCGCCCCCCCAGGCCCCCCCAGACACCCCAGATCACCCCCCAGATCACCCCTCCAGCCCCCAGTCACAGTGTCACTGATTGCAGTGACCATTTATTTAGTGATCACTGCAATCAGTGACATTTGTGACTGTAAAAGTGTCACCAAAGTTTAGTCTTAGGTCCAGTGTAGCCCCCTAACCCCCCCTAATAAAGGTTTAACCCCCTGATCACCCCCCAGATAACCCTTTCACCCCCATCACCACTGTCGCTAAGCGATCATTTTTCTGATCGCTGTCTTAGCGTCAGTGATGCCGATCGGCAGCCAGTAATTTTTTTTAGGTTCGCCGCATGTTTTTATCGCGTCAGGTACCCCAATATATTATCTAATAAAGTTTAACCCCCTTGATCGCCCCCCAGGTAACCCTTTCACCCCCTATCACCACTGTCACTAAGCGATCGTTTTTCTAAACGCTGTCTTAGTGTCTGTGATGCAGATCGGTAGCCGGTAATTTTTTTTAGGTTCGCCGCAGGTTTTTATAGCGTCAGGTACCCCAATATATTATCTAATAAAGGTTTAACCCCCTTGATCGCCCCCCAGGTAACCCTTTCACTCCCTATCACCACTGTCGCTAAGCAATTGTTTTTCTAAACGCTGTCTTAGTGTCGGTGATGCAGATCGGTAGCCAGTAATTTTTTTTAGGTTCGCCGCATGTTTTTATAGCGTCAGGTACCCCAATATATTATCTAATAAAGGCTTAACCCCCTTGATCGCCCCCCAGGTAACCCTTTCACCCCCATCACCACTGTCACTAAGCGATCGTTTTTCTAAACGCTGTCTTAGTGTCGGTGATGCAGATCGGTAGCTGGTAATTTTTTTTAGGTTCGCCGCAGGTTTTTATAGCGTCAGGTACCCCAATATATTATCTAATAAAGGTTTAACCCCCTTGATCGCCCCCAGGTAACCCTTTCACCCCCTATCACCACTGTCGCTAAGCAATCGTTTTTCTAAACGCTGTCTTAGTGTCGGTGATGCAGATCGGTAGCCAGTAATTTTTTTTAGGTTCGCTGAATGTTTTTATAGCGTCAGGTACCCCAATATATTATCTAATAAAGGTTTAACCCCCTTGATTGCCCCCCAGGTAACCCTTTCACCCCCATCACCACTGTCACTAAGCGATCGTTTTTCTAAACGCTGTCTTAGTGTCGGTGATGCAGATCGGTAGCTGGTAATTTTTTTTAGGTTCGCCGCAGGTTTTTATAGCGTCAGGTACCCCCATATATTATCTAATAAAGGTTTTAACCCCCTGATTGCCCCTAGTTAACCCTTTCACCAGTGATCACCATATAAGTGTTACTGGTGACGCTGGTTAGTTAGTTTGCTTTTTATAGTGTCAGGGCACCCGCCGTGTATATAACCCAATAAAGGTTTAACCCCCTGATCGCCCGGCGGGTGATATCAATTAGGTTTTAGCGTCAGAGAGGGTCTGCGTCACACCCCAGGCAGCGTCAGGTTAGTGCCAGTAACGCTAACACCCACGCGTGAAGCATACACTCCCCTTAGTGGTATAGTATCTGAACAGATCAATATCTGATCAGATCAGATCTATACTAGCGTCCCCAGCAGTTTAGGGTTCCCAAAAACGCAGTGTTAGCGGAATCAGCCCAGATACCTGCTGGCACCTGCGTTTTGCCCCTCCGTCCAGCCCAGGCCACCCAAGTGCAGTATCGATCGATCACTGTCACTTACAAAACAAAAACACACATAACTGCAGCGTTCGCAGAGACAGGCCTGATCCCTGCGACTCCAGTGCTGTAGGAGGTGATTTCACCACCACAGTTAAAAAAAAAAGCAAATATGCCGAAGCATTGGGGCAGCAGGGGCGGAGGAGCGATTTTGCTCCTAATGCCGCGTACATACGGTCGAAATTCCGACGGAGGCTTGCCCGTGGAAAAGTCCGACCATGTGTGTGCGGCATAACTTTTTTGCGGGAGGATGCCCCCATGCTTCGGCATATATAAATGGTGCATGTATGCCCATCATTGGAAGTGGGTGGATAAAGGGCGGTATTCTAATGGTGGGCATACCCACCGATCAATCTCTTTTTTCGTTCAGCCAACTGGCTGCATGAAAAAAAAAGATTACAATACATGTCCAACAAGGACCAGCAACGTACTGGTATGTTGCTGGACTTTGAATGTTTATACCAGAATGATGCCTGCGAGTTTAGGTATCATCTTGGTATCATTCTTTTCAGCCTGCGGCCGGCTTTCATGTAAAAGCAATCCTAGTGGCTAATTAGCCTCTGGACTGCTTTTACAAGCAGTGGGAGGGAATGCCCCCCGGATATAAACAGCGCCATTGGGAAATTGGGAAAGCATTTTATCACACCGATCTTGGTGTGGTCAGATGCTTTGAGGGCAGAGGAAAAATCTAGGGTCTAGAAGACCCCAGTTTTTTCAAAAAAAGAGTACCTCTCACTACCTATTGCTATCATAGGGGATATTTACATTCCCTGAGATAACAATAAAAATGATAAAAAAAAAAAATACTTGGAAGGAACAATTTCAAAATAAAATAAAAAAGCAAAATTAATAATAAAAAAAAAAAGAAAAAAAAAAAGCACCCCTGTCCTGCCCTGCTCTTGCCCAATGGCGAACGCAAGCGTCGGTCTGGCGTCATATGTAAACAGCAATTGCACCATGCATGTGAGGTATCACCGCGAAGGTCAGATCGAGGGCAATCATTTTAGCAGTAGACCTCCTCTGTAAATCTACTGGGGTAACCTGTAAAGGCTTTTAAAGGCTTTTAAAAATGTATGTAGTTTGTCGCCAATGCGCGTTTGTGTGAAATTTTAAAGCATGTCGTGTTTGGTATCTATGTACTCGGCCTAAGATCATCTTTTTTATTTCATCAAACATTTGGGCAATATAGTGTGTTTTAGTGCATTAAAATTAAAAAAAGTGTATTTTTTAACCCAAAAAATGCGTTTGAAAAATCGCTGCGCAAATACTGTGTAGAAAAAAAAAATGCAACACCCACCATTTTAATCTGTAGGGCCTTTGCTTTAAAAATATATATAATGTTTGGGGGTTCAACATAATTTTCTTGCAAAAAAAAAAATGTTTTCATGTAAACAAAAAGTGTCAAAAAGGGCTTAGTCTTCAAGTGGTTAGAAGAGTGGATGTAAGCTTCCTAATGTTGTGTATAAAATGCCAGAACAGTTCAAAACCCCCCCAAATGACCCCATTTTGGAAAGTAGACACCCCAAGCTATATACTGAGAGGCATGTCGAGTCCATGGAATATTTTATATGTTGACACAAGTTGCGGAAAAACGACAATTTTTTATTTATTTTTTTGTGCACAAAGTTGTCACTAAATGATATATTGCTCAAACATGTCATGGGCATATGTGGAATTACACCCCAAAATACATTCTGTTGCTTCTCCTGAGTACGGGGAGGATACCACATGTGTGAGACTTTTTGGGAGCCTAGCCACGTACGGGACCCCAAAAACCAAGCACCGCCTTCAGGCTTTCTAAGGGTGTAAATTTTTGATTTCACTTCTCACTGCCTATCACAGTTTCGGAGGCCATGGAATGCCCAGATAGCACAAAACCCCCCCAAATGACCCCATTTTGAAAAGTAGACACCCCAAGCTATTTGCTGAGAGGTATTGTGAGTATTTTGCAGATCTCGCTTTTTGTCACAAAGTTTTGAAAATTGAAAAAAAATAAATATATATATATATATTTTCTTTCTTCATTTTCAAAAACAAATTAGAGCTGTAAAATACTCGCCATGCCTCTCAGCAAATAGCTTGGGGTGTCTATATTCCAAAATGGGGTCATTTGGGGGGGTTTTGTGCGATTTTGGCATTTTATGGCCTTCGAAACTGTGATAGGTAGTGAGGAGTGAAATCAAAAATTTGTGCCTAGAAATCCTGAAGGCGGTGCTTGGTTTTCGGGGTCCCGTACGCGGCTAGGCTCCTAAAAAGTCCCACACATGTGGTATCCCCGTACTCAGGAGAAGCGGAAAAATGTATTTTGGGGTGTAATTCCACATATAACCATGGCATGTGTGAGCAATATATCATTTAGTGACAACTTTTTATAATTTTTTAATTTTTTTTGTCATTATTTAATCACTTGGGACAAAAAAAATATATATTCAATGGGCTCAACAGGCCTCTCAGCAATTTCCTTGGGGTGTCTACTTTCTAAAATGGGGTCATTTGGGGGGGTTTTGTGCTATTTTGGCATTTTATGGCCTTCGAAACTGTGATAGGTAGTGAGGAGTGAAATCAAAAATTTGCGCCCTTAGAAATCCTGAAGGCGGTGCTTGGTTTCCGGGGTCCCGTACGCGGCTAGGCTCCCAAAAAGTCCCACACATGTGGTATCCCCGTACTCAGGAGAAGCAGCAAAATGTATTTTGGGGTGAAATTCCACATATAACCATGGCATGTGTGAGCAATATATCATTTAGTGACAACTTTTTGTAATTTTTTTTTTTTTTTGTCATTATTCAATCACTTGGGACAAAAAAAAAAAAATTCAATGGGCTCAACATGCCTCTCAGCAATTTTCTTGGGGTGTCTACTTTCCAAAATGGGGTCATTTGGGGGGGTTTTGTACTGCCCTGTCATTTTAGCACCTCAAGAAATGAGATAGGCAGTCATAAATTTAAAGCTGTGTAAATTTCAGAAAATGTACCCTAGTTTGTAAACTCTATAACTTTTGCGCAAACCAATAAATATACGCTTATTGACATTTTTTTTACTAAAAACATGTGGCTGAATACATTTTGGCTTAAATGTATGACTACAATTGAGTTTATTCGATTTTTCTTATAACAAAAAGTAGAAAATATCATTTTTTTTCAAAATTTTTGGTCTTTTTCCGTTTATATCGCAAAAGATAAAAATCGCAGAGGCAATCAAATACCATTAAAAGAAAGCTCTATTTGTGGGAAGAAAAGGACGCAAATTTTGTTTGGGTACAACATTGCATGTCCGCACAATTTACAGTTAAAGCAGCGCAGTGCAAAATTCTGAATTCACCTCTGGTCCTTTAGCTACCAAATGGTCCGGGGCTTAAGTGGTTAATGGTGTGGGGCTCATTTTCTGGCAGACATTGTTCAAGGTAACTCGCATTGGAGGTTCCAGGTGCAGAACACTGAACCGAAGGTAAAACAAGAACTTTGCTTCCACTACACAAACATGTGTGGTGAGGGCTTGGCGCGGTGACCCCGCTCTCTCTCCTCTGAAGTACCCCTAGACAAGAGACAGACGAGCTGATAGAAGAGAGGGGAGAGAGGAGGCCGCTACAATAATATCATACAATCCCATATACCTAATTCTATACCCACAGTTGATGCAGAGGAAGGCGAAAAACCCCAGCAGAGCATGATCCAATTTGCTACAGCAGGGGAAAAAATTCCTTCCTGATCCCCCGAGAGGCAATCGGATTTTCCCCGGATCAACTTTACCTATAAATGTTAGTACCCAGTTATATTATGTACATTTAAGAAAAAATCCAGGCCTTTCTTAAAGCAATCTACTGAGCTGACCAGAACCACCTCTGCAGGGGGTCTATTCCACATTTTCACAGCTCTTACTGTAAAGAAACCTTTCAGTATTTGGAGGTGAAATCTCTTTTCCTCTAGACGTAAAGAGTGCCCCCTTGTCCTTTGTGTTGACCGTAAAGTGAATAACTCAACACCAAGTTCACTATATGGACCCCTTATATATTTGTACATGTTGATCATATCCCCCCTTAATCTCCTCTTCTCAAGAGTGAATAAATTCAGTTCCTCTAATCTTTCCTCATAGCTGAGCTCCTCCATGCCTCTTATCAGTTTGGTTGCCCTTCTCTGCACTTTCTCCAGTTCCCCAATATCCTTTTTGAGAACTGGGGCCCAAAACTGAACTGCATATTCCAGATGAGGTCTTACTAATGATTTGAACAGGGGCAAAATTATATCTCTCTCTTTGGAGTCCATTCCTCTCTTAATACAAGAAAGGACTTTGCTCGCTTTGGAAACCGCAGCTTGGCATTGCATGCCATTATTGAGCTTATGATCTACCAAAACCCCCAGATCCTTCTCCACTACGGATCCCCCCAGTTGTACTCCCCCTAGTATGTATGATGCATTCATATTCTTAGCCCCCAAGTGCATAACTTTACATTTATCAACATTAAACCTCATCTGCCACATAGTCGCCCAATTAGACAGGGCATTGAGGTTGGCTTGTAAATTGGCGACATCCTGTAAGGACATTATTCCACTGCATAGCTTAGTGTCATCTGCAAAGACTGAAATGTTACTTTTGAGCTCAGACTCAATATCATTTATAAAGATATTAAAAAGTAAGGGTCCCAACACTGAACCTTGGGGTACACCACTGATAACCTTAGACCATTCAGAGTAAGAATCATTAACAACGACTCTCTGAATTCTGTCTTTTAGATAGTTTGCTATCCATTTACAAACTGATATTTCCAAGCCTGTAGACTTTACCTTGCACATGAGCCGCGTGTGGGGAACTGTATCGAACGCTTTTGCAAAATTCAAGTATCCCACGTCCACCGCCACCCCTCTGTCCAAGGTTTTACTTACCTCTTCATTAAAAGAAATCAGATTTGTTTGACAACTTGTGTCTTTCATGAATCCATGCTGTCTGTTGCTTAAAATATTTTTTTCCAAGAGGGCACTGGGCAGAGTCTAGCAGAGCAGACATGCATAGCTAGAGCTCTGCTCCACTGAGGAGAAAAGCCACAATTCTAACGGTGACAAAGCTACAGAAAGATACCAGACGGGAAGACTAAGTACCCCGGGAACTAGTTGGCACAATTTGGACCAGAATAATGGGTCTGGGAGGCGGCCGTGGCAAAACAAAGAATCCCCTCAGAAGGGACACTCAGGCGCGCACTGCAGCTAAAATGGCACCTGTCATCTCCTCACACCCTGCCTCAGTGCGCTCACACAGACAGAAACTAGTTCAACCAGACTCCCCAGGTGAGTCAGAAACAGAACAAATTCCCTCACAAAACTCCTCACAAGTCTCCTCAGTACCTCCTGCTATACTACAGCATTTGGACATATGCTCTATAAAGCATTGAAACAGACCTCAGAGCAAATAACTAAAAGCCTTACAAAAGAGATTAGAGAGCTGGGAAACCGCACAGCTGCACTGGAACTCAAAGTGGAAGAAATTGAAATTAATTCACAGGACTGTATGGCAGAACTGGAAAACCTAAAAGAAGAAAACCTATCACTTCAATCTAGATTGGAAGACCAAGAGAACAGGGACAGACATTCCAACCTCTGCATAAGAGGAATTCGTGAAACAATATTAGACCTGCAATCTACATTCACAGCCCTTTTTCAAGAGCTACAGCCAGCAATCACCATTGAACGTTTGGAACTGGATAGAGTGCACCGTGCACTCACAGCCCAAAAAGTAGATGGTCCTCCATGTGATATAATCACAAAACTACATTATTACAGAACAAAGGAACAACTAATGGCTGCAGCAAGGGAAAAAAAAGATCGAACCTTCCAAGGCCATAATTATCAATTGTTTGCTGACATATCCCAGCTTACTATCGCAAAGAGAAGATCTATGAAACCTCAGCTCATGGAGCTGCAACGCCACAATATAACCTACCAATGGGGCTTCCCCTTTTCAATTCGATTTACCTACCAAGGTACCAGATACATATGTGGATCTGCTGAGGAGCTACAACAGACCTTGTTAGAACTACATCTGACAGAAGCTTCAACTAATACCTCTTCAGCAAGAAGAAGAGCAGCCTCATCCTCACCTCCAATCAAGGCTTCACAAACATGGGAGAAAAAAGGAGGTCACCATTCACACAAGAGGAGCCGCTATGTCTCTCCCCCAGTAGAGCCAGAAGACTCCATGGATTGAAGATCTGCACCAGTTCTATTCTCCTTTCATTGGACTGCCACACAAGTGGTTCTTCAATAGTCTGGTCGAATGACAATATTAGGCCATTTTCATATTCTCAAAGCCTAAACAAGGTTATGCTCACTAAAAACTCAATGTCTTCATTTAGTTAACCTCCTTTAAGTCCCCTAATGTCCCTGGAGGTATCTCCTTCCCATGAATATATACTGTATACTCACAACAATAATCAGTGATATATTCACTGTAGGGTTGTAGAACAGAAGTTTGAGGCATATGCAACTACCCCCTACTTGCATCCCTCACCTCACTATTATCTAGGGCTGCAACGATTAATCGATATTATCGATAATAATCGATAATGAAAATCGTTGTCAACGATTTTCATTATCGATTAGTTGGTCCGCACCTTGCGCCTGTCCGTCCGTTGGAAAAAATATTTCCCTCATGTGTAATGTAATCTTTCCTGTGTCTCCTTCCTGTGTCCTCGGCGCCGCTGTGACCAGGCACGTCCTCGCCGCTGTGACCAGGCACGTCCTCGCGGCTGCACGTCCGCGGCGCGCCTCTCCTCCTCGCTGACGTCAT
The DNA here is from genome assembly GCA_029206835.1 of Rana muscosa. Classification (NCBI taxonomy): domain Eukaryota; kingdom Metazoa; phylum Chordata; class Amphibia; order Anura; family Ranidae; genus Rana; species Rana muscosa. The sequence goes on along the minus strand of CM055128.1, from coordinate 171,410,422 downwards.
TCCCACAGATCTTCTCAGCCCACCCGCTGCTGCCTCGATGGAACAGAGAGGCGAGGGCGAGAAGCTGTGAGGAGAGTGAGACTGAGCCAGGCTGCAGTGCAGTCAGTGTGAAAAAAGGTAGCTAAGTAAAAAAAGTGCAGTGCACAGTCACACACATACAGTACACATTCAGTGCCCCTTATGTATTCCTGGGGGGGGTGTCCCATCATTGGTTTTCCTGGGAGGGAGGGGGGAGAATAGTCATAGCCCCATTGGTGTTTCCGGGGGGGGAATAGTGCCACATTGGTGTTTCTGGGGGAGAGGGGGATAGTGCCCCATTGGTGTTTCTGGGGGGGATAGTGCCCCATCATTGGGGTCCCCAGGAGGAATAATGCCCCATCATTGGTGTCCCCAGGAGGAATAACGCCCCGTCATTGGTGTCCCCGGGAGGAAAAACGCCACATCATTGGTGTCCCCGGGAGGAATAACTCCCCGTCATTGGTGTCCCTGGGAGGAATAACGCCCCATCATTGGTGTTCCCGGGAGGAATAACGCCCCATCATTGGTGTCCCTGGGAGGAATAACGCCCTGTCATTGGTGTCCCCGGGAGGAATAACGCCCCGTCATTGGTGTCCCCGGGAGGAATAACGCCCCGTCATTGGTGTCCCCGGGAGGAATAACGCCCCATCATTGGTGTTCCCGGGAGGAATAGCAGTGCATATAAATATAAATATTGAAGAATCATTTATTTTTATAAAACAAACTTTACTGTACAATATATACATAATATTATTTCACTGCATCTCCGCATTTTTTTTTTTAACTTCTAGCTGCAAAAAAAATTATAAAAATAGCAGAGGGTGCTGCTGACACAGAAAAGGGTGTGCGACCCAAATCTTGTAAGGCCTGGGAGAATTTTAATTTAAATGCTGCAAAGAAGGTGGTCACCTGCAAACTTTGTAAAACGGAACTTGCATGGCACGGAAGCACAACAACGATGAATGAGCACATGAAACGGAAACGTGGGGTTCACAGTGGAAGGCGAAACAGGACGGTAAGTTAAACCCGAAATGATATATAGAGTTATACAGAAATAGCTTTGGAATGCTAGTCATAACTTATTACTTAAACTTTAAAATATAATTAATTAAAAATAAAATAAAATACTAATACGTGTGGATGTAATGGCCGCGGCCTTTATTATTGGTATATATAAAATATTGTATCTATTAATTGTAGATATATAAATACTTATATCAAAATTAGATATATAATCAATTCAAATAAAATACAATATATAAAGCTTAGCTATTAAAGCTCAAGCTACATTACACCACAATAAAGTCCCTTTTCAACAGAAAAGGACAACAACCACATAATATTATAGCCGCGACAAGGGAGGGTGGGAGGGACGAGCTTCTTCTTGTAGGTCACCGCCGGAATGACTTAATGTGACGCATTTTTTTCTTTTTATAGGCAAGGACTCGTGCCAATAGGACCGTTAAATTATCAACCAATTACAGGTAAGTGCAAAAAAACGTCAAAATTGCATTAAATAACTGTTTTGGTCTGACAGCATTCCATATGTGTTGGGCGGGGACATTTCATGCCCCTCCCTTCACCTCTATTCCTGCATACTAATCATACAAAATGCAAAATCGTCCGTGCACTCCCCAACAATCAGCAGTTATAACAGATTCTGTCATGAAAATGCTAGTCACCGACATGCGGCCACTGTCCATGGTTGAAGACCGAGGATTTAAAAGCATGATCAGTGTACTGAACCCTGGATATACTTTACCATCAAGAACCCATTTTACCAAACTAGTGGAGAGAAAGTACCAGGAGGCATTTCAGAATGTGAAGGATGTCATCAGCGCTAATGAAAGCAGAACTGCCATTACTGCAGACATATGGACAAATATAGCGACAGAGGCTTTCCTTGGCATTACATGTCACTATATAGCGGAAGATTGGAAGATGATTTTTATCTGCCTCACTACCATGCCTCTGGAAGACAGACATACAACAGCAAATATTGCAGAATGGTTGGAGGAGGTCACTGAAAAATGTGAAATTCCGGCTCAGAAAATAATTGCCATTGTGCATGACAATGGAGCAAATATTGTGGCTGCTGCGAAAATCCTGGCGGACACGAATGGCTGGGCCAGTATCCGCTGCACTGGCCATACCTTGCAGCTGGTGATCAGTGCTGCGTTAAAGAATTCTGGAATTGAGAGATCCGTTAGTGCTGCAAGAGGACTAGTTGAACATTTAAAAAAAGTGAGCTAGCCAGCAGCAAAATGAAGGAGAAACAAAAGCAAATGGGTACACCTGGGCACAAGCTTCTTCAAGATGTAAGCACAAGATGGAATAGCACTTACTATATGGTTGAACGACTCATTGAACAAAGGTGGCTGGTAACTGCAACTCTGTCTGACCCATCAGTTACACAAAGAGGCAAACATTATCGGGACTTAAAACCAGACCAGTGGAGTATTCTTGAAGAACTTTCCACTGCTCTTAAGCCCTTTGAATGCTGCACTGTATTCATGAGTGGCCAAGAATATGTTACCCTATCATCCGTGTCCGGCACTGGTAAAGGGGCTGTTGGGGTCCAATGAAGGTGCTTCTTTTGAGTAATCTCCGCTAAAGAGCTTCCAAGCTACTGCAACAGACCAACTTCAAAGCAGATGGAAGGGGATCCTTGAACACGTCCCAAACACCGTAATCCTTTCCTCTGCCCTGGACCCACGATTTAGAAGACAACATTTTTTATCACCAGAACAGATCATAAACGTGCAGGCAAAAGTACAGACAGAGGCACTTGACCACCATGTCGCCTGTAACTAGAGATGCTGAGCCTTCATCTACAGCATTTCATTCTCTACTTGACATACTCCTTGAGTCTGGGGGCAGCAGTGAAGAGGAAGAGGGGCAAGTGCAACTTGAGGTGGATATTCACTCACAAGTCCGAAATGAAGTTCAGGCTTATTTTGCTGAGAAGCCACTTCCGAAGGAGGGAAACCCTTTGAATTGGTGGAAGGGTAACCAAGATAAATATCCTATAAATACAGTCTTAAAAACGTTTTATTCCAGCACTTGTTTCCTTAGAGGTTTTATCCATAAGTGCAGAGTGATACTAAGAAGGAGGGCCAGGTCATTTTAGTATCTTTTATTGAAGATAAATATCCTACTTTGGCAAAACTTGCGAAATCCTTCTTGTGCTTCCCAGGCACCTCCACTCCATCGGAGCGCCTCTTTTCTGCTGCAGGCAACATCGTTTGTAAAAAAGAGAGCCAGCCTTAGCCCCGAACATGTTAACATGTTAACTTTTTTACATTCAAATGCAAAGTTTCTTGAACAGTTATAGTTCACGTCTTTTCAGAATGTTTTTGTACTGCTGCAAAGTTGTGTAATGTTAATGTTAAACGTTTTTTATTCTGCAGTTTGAGTGTAACACTTAGTTTTGTCATTATTACTTTTAAATAAACGAAAAAATTGCACATTACGTTTTTTTAATGATTTTATCCGATTAATCGAAAAAATTATCGGCCGATTAATCGATTATGAAAATAATCGTTAGTTGCAGCCCTACTATTATCCCAATTAACTTGTATTTATTCCCCATATTCCATGGAAAATTAGGATTACTTTACAAGGAAAGGTTGTCATAAGTATTGATAACTTAATGGTTATCCTAAATAAATTAAAACAGGTAGTAAGTGTATTGTGAAGTATGGGTGTAAGGGGGCTCTAGTGAAAATATAGTAGCAATGGTGTACCTATAAATATAGTAATATATTAATAGAACAGTAAAATTACAATTATCACCAGCCTGCCTAAGTGACTAAATAAAATGAATAAAATAAAGACCATACAATACACCTGTGAAATAAGTAAGTATATTGTGTTAGCAAACAAATTATTTAAATCCTGTCACTGGATTACCTAGAGGTTCACTTTAGTCTAGAAGTTAGTTATTTTAATGTTAAAACATTAGTTAAAATCCCCTTTCCTACCATGATTTCAATGGTACCAAACATTAAGCCGATTGACGCAGTATGGGTTTAGCCCTCATACCTAACTGAAGCAACTAACATAACGTCCATTGGCTACAGTATGATAAATTTACGCAGGCATCATTTAGATGCTTTCCTTATGGAGCTTTTCTCCTGTACGCGGAAGATCCGTGTGCCCTCTTTAGCCTCCCTCGCACACCCACCCATAATATGTGGGTGTCCGACGTGGGCATTTTTTCCCCTGATAGAGATTTATACCCTCTGTCACGGGCTATTTTTGTAACTTTATTTATATTTTTTCAAGAAATGTATTTATTACATTTCTTTGTTATTAATTTTTTCTTTATTCCAGGCTTCACTGGATTCTTCTCTACTTTCAAACCTTTCAAGTCCACACAGGTTGATCCACCCAGTCAGAAATGCAAGGTATTTGGTAAGTTGTATCTTCTGTTTGATCAGTTGCCATGGCACCACTGAACACCCTGTCCCTGAACGTTCAGGGCATAAATGTTCCACAGAAAAGGACTAAGGCATTTTGCATGTTCCAATCACGAAGGGCACACATAGTGTGCTTGCAAGAAACACATTTCACAAAAGAATCCACTCCCAAATTCATGTCTCCCTCATACCCACAATTTTTCACTGCTTCTGCCAACACTAAACAAAGCATTCCATAGATCTACTCCATTCACTCTTGCAAAAGACATTACAGATCCAGAAGGTAGATACATATTACTGATGGGTCATATAATGGATACTCCTATCACGATAGTCTCGTATTATGCCCCCAATAAGCAACCCAACTCCTTTCTTTCCTACCTAATGCAAGTGATCAATGACCACAAATTCGGAACAATAATTATGTGCGGGGATTCGAACCAGGTCCTCCTCCCCGTTCCTTGACAAATCACCTTATGTCCCCCCTGTAAGCCCAAACAAATTATCTTTCTCACAACTCCTTTCGAAATATAATATGGTAGATACATGGAGAGAAAGCAACCCAACAAAAAAAAGATTCACCTATTTCTCCCACCCACACCAATCCTTCACCCGTATCGACCATATCTTTTTAACCATTGGAATGATTCCAGAAATCCTTGACTCTGATATAATTCCCATACCATGGTCTGATCTTAATGCAGTATACACAACTATTGCATCTACCATACCAAAAGCGCATGATCCAACCTGGTATTTCCCTGACACATTGCTTAAACACCAAACCCATCACTCAAAAATTGAACAAACATTAAAGGAATATTTGCTTCACAATAGAACCCCCGACATATCCACTTTAACACTATGGGAAGCTCACAAACCTGTGTTGCGTGGTACCCTACAAAGACAAATGGCTACACTTATACGGGAACGAAAATCCTTTGCCCGCAAGTTAGAAACGGAATTCAATGCAGCATTCATAGCATTTCAAGACAACCCATCATCAATCATGAAAACCCATTTGGAAAAAACTCGATTAAAGTATGACCTTTTTCTCATGGAATCAGTGGATAAATCTTACAAATGCTCTAAACATAATTTCTACACAAAAAGCATCAAACCAGGTACATACATGGCACGGGCTATGAACTCATTAAACAAAAAGTTCAAGCCAATCCATTTAAAATTAGCAAAAGATATATATACTAGCAACCCCCACCAAAATAGTTAGCAAATTCCACTCACACCTTGCTTCTTTATATGAATCAACCAATGAATTCAACCTCTCAGAAGTGGAATCTTTCTTTTCCCATATCACCTTACCTGAATTATTGCAAACCCAAAGAAATCTGATGGAGGAACCTATAACGACTGAAGAAGTAGCTTTTTCCATCAAAGATTTAAAAATAAACAAGCGACCAGGCCCAGATGGATATTCAGCATTATATTATAGAACATTTACAGAAACCCTTTCCCCCAATACATTATTAAATGGACACTCCTTTATACAAGAATCATTATTGGCAATTGTCTGCATGATTCCAAAACCACACACCGATGACACCTCATGTACTACCGTCCCATCTCTCTCTTGAATCTGGATATCAAGCTGTTGGCAAAAATTATGGCTAAACGCCTTAATGGTATCATAAATAAACTTATACATAGAGACCAGGTAGGCTTTATGCCAAACAGGCAAGCGGGTGACAATGTCCGCAGAGCAATGCTTCTTGCGCATTTTGCCAGGAAGCGACATATTCCCTCATGCTTTTTATCCCTCGATATAAAGAGAGCTTTTGACACGGTATCCTGGCCTTATATGTATTATTCTTTACAAAAATTGGGTTTTGGTCATCATTTTATAAAATGGATTGAGGCACTCTATAACAATCCAAAAGCATACATAAAATATGCTGGATATAAATCGGATTCTTTCAACATTAAGCGAGGTACACGACAGGGATGCCCATTATCTCCCCTCCTATTTGCCCTAGTATTAGAACCATTAGCCCAATATATTAGAACCAATCCCACAATTACCGGCATTGAGATTGGAGGTAATCCGCATAAAATCTGCATGTTTGCGGATGATATTTTGCTCTTCATGTCATCACCACAGGTGGCAGGTCCTAACCTTTTACCTATCCTAGAAAAATTTGCGACCTTCTCTGGCTTGGTCATCAATCCCAAGAAATGTGTAGTGCCTAATATTTCACTTACAGAAGCAGAATTAATCCCAACAAAAAAAAACTCCCCTTTTCTTGGGCAGAGAAATCACTACCATATTTAGGAGTAAACCTGACAGCCGCCATAACAGATTTATTTTCAGCTAATCACCCCCCTCTATTAAAACAGATTACAAATTTACTTAAACAATGGTCCCATCTCCCGCTGTCCTGGATGGGGAAGATCAATGCTTCTAAAATGACTATCCTACCCAAACTACTATATATGTTTAGAGTCCTGCCAATCCCAATCCCTTCATATTATTTAAGGTTGATCCAAAAAAGAACATCTACCTTTATATGGGGTACCTCCAAACCACGCATACCGACTCGCACACTACATCTCCCTAAATCACAAGGTGGACTAGGCTATCCCAACTTTGCAACCTATTACAATGCTGCTCACTTAGCTAGTCTTCCAAAGTACCACGCAACACAGGAATCTCCCTTATGGGTATCGATAGAGGCCTCAGAAAGTGACCCTTTATTGATCTCCAACATACTATGGCTTCGGCCCAGAGATCGACGTGAATTGAGTAACCCTATCACAAAACACTTTTTATCCCTTTGGGATGAATTTAAACGTAAACACCAATTGCAATCGGAACACAATCCCCTCTTATCTTCCCTCAAAAATCCAGCTTTTTATCCGGCATGGATTTTCCCAAACACTTTTAAAGCTTGGACAAAAACAGGAATACTGACGTTACATGACTTGGTCACTTCAAAAAACGTTGTACCTTTTTCTACACTCAAGCCTCGTACACACGGCCGAGTTTCTCGTCGTAAAACAAACGTTGTTTTTCTTGTCGGTTTTCTTGTCAAGTTTGACGAGATTCTTGTGAAGCTTTGCTTGCATACACACTGTCATTCCAAAATCTCGTCGGTCTAAAAACGCAGTGACGTACAACACGTATGATGGCAGTATAAAGGGGAAGTTCCATTTTCATGGCATCCTCCCTTGGTCTGCTTTTGCTAATCTCATGTTGCCGCGTGTTAGTTAAAGTTTGGGAAGAGACGATTCGCGCTTTTCAGACTTCGTGCTTTCAGTTTGTTTTCTGTGGATCAGTAGGTGCTTGTGGGTTCGTATCTTGTCTTTCAGGGCGAGTAGTCAGGTCGTATCTGCTTTTCAGTGCTTTCTTGTCCACTCGTTTCTGTTTTTCAGGTCGTTCTTCATAGGCCTTGCTGTTCTTCAGTGCGTTCTGTTTAGTTCGTTCTGTTCAGACGACCGTTTCTTAGCCATGTTGCGAATACATTCTCATCATAGAGATCGTGTTGTGCACCGACTTTGTGTATCTGTTGGTCTTCTTGTATTGGACCAAGACGAGTCTTTGAACAGGGTGAAGAGGAGTTCATGGACCAAGAATTGGTTGCTCCAGTGCGACCAATTCTCTCACATGCCTCTGCTGCGGGAGATCGTGGAGAATAATCCTGAGGACTACAGGAATTTTCTGCAGATGTCTGACCCCGTATTTCAGCATCTGTTGGCTTTGGTGTCCCCCTATATTACCAGGCAGGACACCGTTATGCGGGAAGCCATCAGTGCTGAGCAGAGGCTCATCGCCACGTTGCGCTACCTGGCGACAGGGAGAAGTCTGCAGGACCTGAAGTTCACCACAGGCATCTCCCCCCAGGCTCTGGGCGTCATAATCCCAGAGACCTGTTCTGCTATCATCCAAGTCCTGCAGGATGACTATATGAGGGTAAGTTTTCGTATATAATATCACATTCTCTGTATTTAATGCATGATGATGTATTGTATTTCTTTCATCCTTCCCTAATTAGCATGATTGTAATATGCTGAGAATGTCCCCTTTGTCCCCATGCATGCTGTCCTTTTTTAAGTCATTTTTTGGGCCTACATGCATTTTCACCTTTACTTACCTCTCCAGCATGCTCTCCTGGGCCCAAACACATCTAGCCTAGTCTGTTAACAATGTATTTTTTCAGATCCCTTGTAGCCCCCCCCCCCCTCCAATTCTTAATTAAATTTCCTGATTGTGAAATTTGGGGGGTCCCAAACACATCTAGCCCCCCCCAAAGAAAATAAATGGGCCATCAGAGGGGGGTGAGCAATGTGCAAATTGTGAATTTGGTTCTGTTTTTTTACTAATCCTTAACCAAAATGTTATACTTATGTTGGCCACGAATGTTTTTGTCTAATCTGCTTGCAAAGTTATTAGCAAAAGTCCTTAATTTTTTTTCTTGTTTGATTCCCCAGCTTCCTTCCACGCCACAGGAATGGCAGACTGTGGCATTGGAGTTTGCCAGGCAGTGGGACTTCCCCAACTGCGGAGGAGCCATTGACGGAAAGCACGTCCGCATCGTGCCACCTCCCCGTTCTGGCTCCTTTTTTTACAACTACAAGGGGTTTCATAGTATTGTGCTAATGGCGGTGGTGTCAGCACAGTATGAATTCCTCTATGTGGATGTGGGGAAGAATGGCCGGATGTCGGATGGGGGAGCCTTCGCCCAGACGGAGTTTGCCCTTTGTCTACAGAGTGATGACCTTGCATTGCCACCGGATGCAGGGAATGTGGAAGGACTCCCCTTTGGCCGATGAAGCCTTTGGCCTGGGTCGGCATCTCATGAGGCCTTTCCCCCAGAGGACCCTCACCCAGGAGAGGAGGGTCTTCAACTACCGGCTGGCCAGAGCCCGAAGAGTTGTGGAGAATGCCTTCGGGATAATGGCCAGCCGGTTCCGTCTTTTTCTGACTCCTATTAATCTTGCGGAGTACAAATTGAACTATATTGTGTTTTGTAGTTGTCTACTGCACAATTTTTTGAGGAAGAAATCTCCTACATATATGGCCACAGTTGGGTCCGAGCCAGGACTTGCTGCGGACAATGCCCTGCCGGGCCTGGAACCTATCCGTGCTGGCTTGCCCCCCCAAAGTGCCTGTGCAATCAGGCAGAAATATGTTGATTATTTCATGGGTAGGGGGGCCATTCCAATGCCAGAGAATCTATCCGAATTATAATTTTGCCGTAAAAAAATAAAAAATATCAACTTTTAATTAGTAGTTTTGCTTTGTTTATATTAGAGGTGTGTGCTACTTTTTCTAAGTGTACTTGTAGTGCCAAGTGTATTTTCCTTAGTAAACAACAAACATTTCACTGCTAACAACAAAATTAAATCCCAAAAAGGTTAGAGTGGTTTAAAAAAAAAAAAACTCAATTTTTTGTATTTTCTTGTTTCTTGTTCATACATCACGGGACACAGAGCGGCATAGTCATTACTATGTGGGTTATATAGAATTACCTTCAGGTGCTGGCACTGGCAACTTCCAAAACAGGAAGTACCCTCCCCTATATAAGCCCCTCCCATCCGGGAGCACCTCAGTTTTTTGCCAGTGTCTAAGGTGTTGGCCAAGGTTAACATGTATTCATCTGGGCTTGTGTACAGGTTCTCTGGGCCTTAGCAAGCTATTCCGGATCCGACCAAAAAAGCTTCATAGCTAAACGGTCGGTACCCGGGCCTTGCAGAGAAGAGCAGGGTTTTGCCTGTAATGCCTCTCTTAGGAGGGCTGGACCCTGGGATCCAGAGCTCTGGTCATACCCAAAACCAAGAGGCTATCTGTGCAGGGTGCTATACAGGTCCAGGGGAGTGGAATCCTTGGGAACCCGGTCCCTGAAGGTCTAGTACAATGCCTGCCGTGAGAGGTGAAGTTTGGGCTTCTGTGGACCAAACAAAGTCCTGCGGCGGGGAAAAGGTAAGTGGGGGCCCCTCAGGAACTTGGTTCTATTGAGGGGACCCCCAAGCCTAATATGTCTTTCTGCCTGTTACCTAAAGGTATTCCCGCTAATAGCTGTATATGCCTAAGAAATCCTAGAAATGTCTTTTCATAAAGGAAGTTTTAAAAACTGTAAACCTAGAAATGTTTTTCATAAAGGAGGTTTAAAAAAAAAAAAAAAACACAAAGGTGCGGTACCTGTGTTTGTCCACTAGAGGCCGCTGTGGAACGTCTTTTTTTCTTGGGACTATTCCTTCCATGGTGAAAGTCCAGGCAGATGAGTGAGCTCTCTATCAGGGAAGCTGCATTCCTCTGTCATGCTGCCAAGTAGTTTCCTTCCATCCCCGAGTCCTGGTGAAACAGGGACCCTGGCTCCTCTCCCTACATGGCGCCAAGAGCGCACACGTGCACATGCACGCGCGCGCACACACGCTTTTTTTTAATAAGATTTAGCTTAAAAAAAGGGGGCGGAGCCTGGCGGATGACGCGCTCTGTGCGCCCAGCGCTTCTGCGCATGTGCGGGCGTCCCAGCAAGATAAAAGGACTCAGTCCACGCTGCTTGCTATGGACACAGAGCATGAAAAGGAGCTGGTAGCATGGTATAGGGGCTTACAGCGGGCGGTTGATACAGGCATCCCCAGAAAGACGCATTAGTAGACACCCACTGATGATAGCAGCAAATTGCATTAGACTATTTCAGTAAAGGGGTGTATTGCGGCTGGAATACCTCAGCTTTGAATTAAGGAATATGCCGCCTAAAAAACTCTGAGATATACCTCTCAGGAAGTGTAGGGGGTCTCCATCGGGCTCTGAGGATCTGGAGCAGTCATCTGCACCTTCCTCCCCTGAGAAATCAGAGGTTAATACCCATAAGGAACCCCCGGGAGTGCCAGGTACTGCGGCTGTCCTCAGTCCACCTGCTCCTGCATATATAACAGAGGAGGTTTTTGCCTCAACTCTGGAGGGATTGGAGCAGAGATTGGCAGCATTGATCGCTTCTTCTCTACAGGAAAGAAAGCGCGCCAGATCTCCATCCCCTCCATTAGAGTGCCTGTTGGCAGAGCAACAGTCCCAGGAAGGGACTGACCTTCCTGAAGGGGATCAGGAGAAGGTTAACTCTGTTTTTGAGGAATCGACAGTAGATGAACGATTTTCAGCATCACAGACTGAAAGATTGTGGGTCCAGACCCTAACTGACATGGTTCGATCTGCATTTAAAATGCCTCTTGTTGAACCATCAACTACTGCTGTCTCCTCGTTGGGGTCGCTAAAAGCTCCCCAGATTAATTGCTCCTTTCCAATTCATCCATTATTGGAAGGACTTATATACCAGGACTGGGAACATCCTGATAAACTATTTGTTCCACCTAAGAAATTTCAGGTGATCTATCCCATGGAGGAAAAATTCACCCAGAGATGGAATGTTCCTACGGTGGACGCAGCCATTTCTTCTGTGAACAAATCACTGACATGTCCAGTAGATAATGTTCAAATGTTCAAAGATCCAGTAGATAAAAAATTGGAATCTTTATTAAAATCTGCTTTTTCCACAGCAGGGGCTTTTACACAGCCAGCAGTGGCAGCTATTGGGGTCTGCCAAGCTTTAAAGGATCAAATGAAAATGGTCCTGAGGGATTTGCCAGACCAGCAGGCCCAGTCTCTGGCTGATCTGCCTAGAGCATTATGCTTTGCGGTTGACGCCATCAAGGATTCTATCCATCAGGCCTCCCGCCTCACGCTGTCTTTGGTACATATGCGTAGGCTTCTGTGGCTCAAGAACTGGTCTGCTGAGGCTCCCTGTAAGAAGCTCTTAGTTAGCTTCCCATTTCATGGAGAACGCCTTTTTGGCGAAGACCTGGATAAATATATCCAGAAGATTTCCAGTGGTAAAAGTACTCTCTTACCAATTAAAAAGAGGTCTAGGGGTCCGTCTTTTAAGAGGACTACCTCTCCTATCCCTGGGATGTCTGCTACTAAGCAGTTCCGACGGCCTCCTCGGTCAAACTCAGGAGGTAAAAATCAGGGACAGTCACAGGGTAATAAAAAGCCCTGGATCCGAAGAGGTACTAAACCAGCCTCCAAGTCAAGCCTATGAAGGGCTGCCCCCACTCAAACGGGTGGGGGGAAGACTTCAGTTGTTCACAGAGACCTGGCGGGAGATGATCAAAGACAGATGGGTGCTCTCCGCAGTAACTCAGGGATACAAGTTGAAGTTAAAAGAGTCTCCTCCTTCCCATTTTATGTGGTCAGGCATGCCAAAAGACCCTCTGAAAAGAAGGTGTCTCCTAGTGGCGTTAGAACAACTATTGCTCCAAGGAGTAATTATGGAGGTTCCTATGGAAGAGTGGGGGTTGAGTTTCTACTCAAACCTTTTCACAGTCCCGAAACCAAACGGGGACATAGGACCCATATTGGACCTAAAGAGTCTAAACAAATTTCTAAACGTCCGGTCCTTCCGGATGGAGTCGATCCGATCGGTCACCGCTGCCCTACAGGGGGAGGAATGGTTAGCCTCGATCGACATCAAAGATGCTTACTTGCATGTTCCCATCTTTCCAGGTCATCAAAAATTTCTACGCTTTGCAGTAGAAGGGCGCCATTTTCAGTTCAGAGCCTTACCATTCGGTCTGGCCACAGCACCACGAGTGTTCACAAAAATTCTGGCCCCACTGTTGGCCGATCTAAGAACACGAGGTGTAACGATAATGGCATACCTACACGACCTGTTGTTGATGGACCACTCAGTTGCCAAGCTAGAAGTGGTAATTGTCGATACAATCAAGTATCTAGAATCTCACGGTTGGGTCATCAACCTGGACAAGTCAGCCCTACAGCCAGTGAAAAACCTGGTATATCTAGGGCTACGGCTGGATTCAGACCAGAGGAAGATTTTCTTACCTCTAGACAAGGTATCCTCTTTGAGGGGCTTGGTCCGTCTGCTTTGTGCAAAAAGACAGCCGTCCATACGCCTGTGCATGAGGCTGCTAGGAAAGATGGTAGCATCATTCGAAGCGGTGCCATACGCCCAATTCCACTCAAGGAATTTACAGAGGGCCATATTGTCAGCCTGGAACGGAAAAATTCAGGCTCTAGACTTCCCAATGGCTTTGTCCCCTTCCGTTCGGAAGAGTCTCTGCTGGTGGTTGATCCCCCAGAATCTCCAGAAGGGAAAACCCTTCAGTCCGATATCCTAGAAGGTGGTCACTACAGATGCCAGCCTTATAGGCTGGGGGGCAGTACTGGAGCAATGGTCTCTCCAGGGCAGATGGTCAAATGTAGTAAAAACCCTGCCCATCAATCTCTTAGAGATACGAGCAGCCCGGTATGCCCTAGTAGCCTGGGCATCCAGACACCAAGGGTCCCCTGTCAGAATTCAATCAGACAATGCCACAGCAGTGGCATATATCAATCATCAGGGAGGCACCAGGAGTCGTGCAGTCCAGAGGGAAGTAAGTCACATCCTGGAATGGGCAGAAAAGCATGTCCCATGTATATCAGCTGTCTTCATTCCAGGGGTGGAGAATTGGAAGGCAGACTTTCTAAGTCGCCAACAGTTATGCCCAGGGGAATGGTCCCTTCATCCCGAGGTCTTCCGAGCAATATGTCAGCGGTGGGGAACACCGGATGTAGATCTGCTAGCATCCAGATTCAACGCAAAGGTGGACAGATTTGTCTCCCGGACAAGGGATCCCCTCGCTTGCGGCTCGGATGCTCTGGTGTTCCCTTGGAATCAGTTCAGACTGATATATGCATTCCCTCCGCTACAATTGTTGCCTCGACTCCTTCGCAGAGTCAGGTTGGAAAAGAAGCCGGTGATCTTGGTGGCTCCAGCGTGGCCCCGAAGGGCCTGGTACGCGGAGATCATCAAAATGTCTGTGGGGAGTCCTTGGACCCTTCCACGTCGTCCGGACCTGCTTTCGCAAGGGCCGATATACCACCCTTCCTTACTAACTCTAAGTTTAACGGCCTGGCTATTGAATCCCACATCCTAAAGAAGAGAGGTCTCTCTTACTCTGTGGTATCAACTATAATCAATGCCAGGAAGCCTGTATCCAGGCAGATCTACTATAGAGTTTGGAAGGCGTACATCACTTGGTGCGAGGCCAGAAAGTGGCATCCACGTAAGTACGTTATAGGCAGAATTCTGGACTTCCTACAGTGGGCTGTAGACAGGAAGTTTGCCTTAAGTACTATCAGGGGTCAGGTTTCGGCCTTATCAATACTATTTCAAAGGCCCCTGGCTATGCATTCACTTGTCAAATCCTTTATGCAAGGGGTGACTCGTATTATTCCACCGATTAAAGCTCCCATATGTCCATGGGATCTAAATTTGGTTCTGTCGGTTCTGCAGAAGCAGCCATTTGAACCTTTGAGGCACATTTCCTTGGTTCTACTCACCAGAAAATTTATATTTTTAGTAGCCATATGCTCGGCTAGAAGAGTGTCGGAAGTAGCCGCCATGTCCTGTAAAGAGCCATATCTGGTTATTCATGAGGACAGAGTAGTATTACGTCCTCACCCAGCCTTTCTTCCTAAGGTGGTATCGAGGTTTCACTTGAACCAGGATGTGGTTCTTCCTTCTTTTCCCCAAACCGAGCTCGGTAGAGGAAAAGTTATTGCATTCTTTGAATGTAGTAAGAGCAGTTAAAGCTTATCTAAAAGCCACTGCTCAGATTCGTAGAACGGATTCTTTGTTTGTTCTGCCGGAAGGCCCCAGAAAGGGTCAGGCAGCATCAAAATCTACTTTAGCCAAGTGGATTCGACAGGTCATAATACAAGCCTATGGCTTGAGAAGTAGACCGCCTCCGTTCAAAGTTAGGGCGCACTCCACGAGAGCAGTTGGAACTTCATGGGCAGTGCATCACCAGGCCTCCCTGGCTCAAATTTGTAAGGCCGCAACATGGTCTTCAGTACACACGTTTACTAGGTTCTACCAGGTGGACGTTAGAAGTCAGGAGGATGTCGCCTTTGGGCGCAGTGTGTTGCAGGCCGCAAAAGATCCTCATGCCTGATGGCGCCCAGCTTATGTATGGTATATCCCCCCCCTCATTTGGCATTGCTTTGGGATGTCCCACATAGTAATGACTATGCCGCTCTGTGTCCCGTGATGTATGAACAAGAAAGTAGGATTTTTAAAACAGCTTACCTGTAAAATCCTTTTCTTGGAGTACATCACGGGACACAGAGCTCCCACCCCTCTTTTGGGGACACGTATTGCTTTGCTACAAAACTGAGGTGCTCCCGGATGGGAGGGGCTTATATAGGGGAGGGTACTTCCTGTTTTGGAAGTTGCCAGTGCCAGCACCTGAAGGTAATTCTATATAACCCACATAGTAATGACTATGCCGCTCTGTGTCCCGTGATGTACTCCAAGAAAAGGATTTTACAGGTAAGCTGTTTTAAAAATCCTACTATTTTACTCAAGCACACATATGGTTAGGTATACATTTTTGGTGTCTGAACATTTTAGAAACACATTTTCGCCTTTTCACCTAACATGGCAAATTTTGCTGCTAATGAACTTAGAAAAAATCTCCTCAACATTCCTCCAAATACAACAATGTTAAACGTATAAGGGAACATGTCAGACCAATTTTGTCCAAATTTTTTTTTATCTGCGCTTCCTCAAAAATGGAGTGTTGTCACCCCTGAACCTGACAAATTTAGAAGATGCACACATTTTTAGGGGGGGGGGGGAACTAGGTTAGTTACTTCCTCATCCCTCTCGTCAACATGTGCTACCCGCCATCATGGGGGATCATTCAACATGTTTTGGGGGGGGCAACCCCTTCTTCCTTTCTTCTACTTGAGTTGTGAGGAAGAGGTTGCAACCCCAAAATACGTACATGGAGATCCCATGATGGCAGATAGCACATGTTGACCCACTGTGTGCATCTTCTAAATTTGTTTGTGCAACAAAGTGCTACAAAAGTGAACACAAACTTGAGATAAAAAGTTTTTTTTAGTCTATTCTCCCCAACACATCTATGATGTCCTTAAATGTATTCTCCATATCCTGAATCCTTTTTTTTATGAAGTCCAGTTGAGTACTACAATCCATTACTTGTTGTATGAGTCTTTGTGCACTATCCCTGGAGAATCGTGGACTTTCAGCAACATCTTCATCCCCTAAAATAAAAATAAAAATATAACAATCTCCAGGCCTACATCTCATAAACCTGAAGCTGGGGTGACAGATACTGACCTGTTGTAGTAACAAGTTCAACCACCTCATCCACCTCTCCTTCCTCGACTTCTCCTTCCTCCACCTCTCCTTTATCTAATTCGACATCCTCCACATCCTCAGGTTGGGCTTGTTGGGGAGGTTGGGGTTCTTTAGAAGGTGTGTGCTTCCTGGGCTCCGAGGAGTGGTGTCCTCCCAGTCTTCTCTCCCCTATGAGATTCAAACAAATGGAACACTTAACACACACATATATGAAGTCATAACTAGGAATATGAAACATTGCTTGCAGGTGGGTTACACTTGTCTGTTTAGGCCCAGTTCCAAGATGAAGACCAGATTCGAGAACTATACAAAGCTAAAAAACAGACCTTTTGGTAACAATTTTATCACATGGCCCCCCCCCCAGTACCCACTGTAGAACCTGTGGTGGACACCCTAAAAAGGTTTTTATGGTGGCCCACACTATAGTGCTCCTGTGAGTGCAGATGTGTAAACAACTGCTGAGTGTCCTCTCCTTTACATTGACTCAAGTTTGCAATTCATTCTAGTTTCAAACACATCATCTAGACAACAATGTCATAACATTTAGTGATTTTAAACATACATTTATTTTTGTAAATAAAAAAGAACGGATATTGCTAAATCATTGTATGTAGTGTGCAAACGATGTGTCTATATCGACCGATTACTGTGCCCACTAAATTGTAGAAGATGTCATTTAAGAATGTTAATTAAGAAAAAACCACAACAGGGAGCAACATGCAAGTTGTGAAATACAACAATAGGGACACAGGAGAAGTACTTACTTTTTTTAAGCATTCTGTTAATGCTCCTTAACTGCTCCGGCTCCCTCAGTTTGAGGTCTGACCACCTCTTTCTGAGCTGCTCCTTGGATCTTTTCACCCCGAAATTTTGATTGAGACTTTTCACTACTTTCTTCATAATTTTGTCCTTCCGAAGATTAGGGTGGGAATACGGCCCATGCTTTGCATCATAATCAGAATTGTTCAATATGGCCACCATTTCCGCCATCTCCTCAAAGGACATATTAGATGCCTTGTAGCGCCTCCTTGTTTGTGATGTTTCCCGCTCTGGGCTTGTCTCCTCATTGGAATTCTCTGAATTCACAGACACCTGCTGTGACTCCGCCATGTCGCCTGCACGCTGAAAGAGAAGGGGCGGGGAAACATCGAGAAAAGACCGTCATGGGCGGGCGACGTGTGTCACGCATGCGTAGTGTATATAAAGCTAACACACACATGTGACGCACCTACGTTCTGTGTGCGGCAGAAGGAGTTTAGAGCGCCGAACATTAGGCCCGAAGGTATCATTTCCTAATTGGTACATAAGTGGCCTATACTGCATTGAGATTGGAGAGGCATATATGGGCATAAAGATTTCACGAGTTTAGAGTGTGATTGACATTTTTAATTGTGTCTGGTGTTTTGTCTTGCAGAAACAATGAATGTGTTTGGGGAAAAAGAATTTCTATCGGAATTCATTGACAGATTAAGGGAGCTGCCCACTCTGTGGGAGACCAAAAATCCACAGCATAAAAAAAAGGGGTTTGGAGAGCAGTGCTGGAGAGCCTGCTCCCATTTGTGCAGACCAGGGTGCCCCATGCAACCATTGAGCAGCTTGACACCAAAATTGGGACCTTGAGAGGCACATATAGGACTGCGCGCAATCGGGTCCTGGCATCTCAGAGTTCAGGAGCAGCAGCAGGGGAGGTATATGTCCCACATTTGTGGTACTACAACAGGTTGGCCTTTCTGAATGACCACATTACAGCAAGGGAATCACTGTCCAGCCTTCCCTCCAGCCTTCCCTCCAGCCTTCCCTCCAGCCAAGATGTTCCTTCCCAGGATCAGGAGGAGCCTTCCATCTTGGATGAGGACCCAGATCTGTCCGTCTGGAGCCAGGTATAGTATTTTTATCACATTTCTTTGTCAAAAGTGAATGATGTAAAATAGATGTTAAGATGGGTAAAAAGGTAGGCAATCAAGAAAAAGGGATTGACATAGCAATAGACATTAGTGGGCAAAAAAGTGGGGGAGGAGATAGGAAAATGATGGGGGCATAATGAGAGTATTATACACACACATTTTGAAGGATTTTCAACAGGCAATGATCTGAACATTGTGGGGCTGCTTTAAGAATAGCTAATCCACTTTGCACTACAAGCAGTGGCGGCTGGTGCTCAAAATTTTTGGGGGGCGCAAACAAACTGAAAAAAAAAAAATCTATTGCCGCCGCTGTGCCCATTAAACGCAGCCACTGTGCCCAAACGCCACCAGTTTGCCCCCTCAAATACAGCCAGTTTGTTTCCATATACAGCCAGTGTGCCCCCATATATATACAGCCAGTGTGCCCCCATATACAGCCAGTGTGCCCCCATATATATATAGCCAGTGTGCCCCCATATACAGCCAGTTTGTCCCCATATACAGCCAGTTCCCCCCAAATGCAGCCAGTTTGTCCCCCATATACAGCCAGTTCCCCCCAAATGCAGCCAGTTTGTCCCCCATATACAGCCAGTTCCCCCAAATGCAGCCAGTTTGTCCCCCATATACAGCCAGTTCCCCCAAATGCAGCCAGTTTGTCCCCCATATACAGCCAGTTCCCCCCATATTCAGCCAGTTTGTCCCCCATATACAACCAGTTCCCCTCATATTCAGCCAGTTTGTCCCCCATATACAGCCAGTTCCCCCCATATTCAGCAAGTTTGTCCCCCATATACAGCCAGTTCCCCCCATATTCAGCCAGTTTGTCCCCCATATACAGCCAGTTCCCCTCATATTCAGCCAGTTTGTCCCCCATATACAGCCAGTTCCCCCAAATGCAGCCAGTTTGTCCCCCATATACAGCCAGTTCCCCCCATATTCAGCCAGTTTGTCCCCCATATACAGCCAGTTCCCCCCATATTCAGCCAGTTTGTCCCCCATATACAGCCAGTTCTCCCCATATTCAGCCAGTTTGTCCCCCATATTCAGCCAGTTTGTGCCCCATATTCAGCCAGTTTGTCCCCCAAATGCAGCCTGTCCCCCCCCCAGCCCTGCACTTACCTTCCTCAGTCCGCGCCGTCCTCGATGTGTTCTTCCGCCCTCGATGTCGCTTCAGCAAATCAGGTTACCGGTAACCAGATCCGATGAACCTAATTGGCTGAAACCTCCACACAGTCTTCTTCCAGGAACGCACCCCTGTGCGTACCTGGGAGGAGTTTTTGGAAGCCGAATACAGCGTGAGAGCTGTATTCGGAAAGCCTATCAGAGCCGCTGGCTCTGATAGACACTTCCAAGTCACACCCACCGCCGGCCGCCGCTCTAATTCATATGGCCGGCGCTCACCAGGAGGCCGGCCATCTGAATAGTGGGCAGCGCGGCAGCGGTGACAATACACAGATTCATGCAATGCATGAATCTGTGTATTGTCTTTCAGTGGCGGTGCGGGAGCGAGAGGGGGCGGCGCTCCGGCGCCCTCTATGGACGCACCGCCACTGACTACAAGTGCAAACTACAAGTGCAAAGAGCACTTAAAATTTCACCAAAAAAGAACTTGGAAGTAAAGGCGCTGTAAATCAGAGGGGGAGAGCGGAAATGAGGGGAAGCTCTGCTGATTTTAATCTCCAATCATGTTTAAGCTAAATTTATGCTTTTGCTTTGCCTTGCATGTCCCCCTCAGATCTCCAGCGACTGCACTTCCAAGTCCACTTTCCAAGCAATTACAAGTGCACTTGTAGTTTGCACTTGTATTGCAAAGTGGATTTGCCTTTACAAACTAATCCCCTGTGTGTGATTGATGAAAACAAAATCTAAAATATGTTCCTTTTTTTACACAGGAGGAGGTCAGCCAAGATGAGAGGGCGGAAAATGTCAGGCAGGAGGAGGCTGGGCTTAGTGGCAGAGAGGAGGTGCCTGGTCCAAGTGGCAGAGAGGAGGTGGCTGGTCCAAGTAGTAGGACAAGGTGTCAGGTGCCACCAATCCGCATGCCACCAAGAAGGGGCAGGAGGGATAGGGCTGTGAGTGTGGCAGCACTGGCCCTCATTAAAGAGGCCCATGCCACCCTCCAGCAGCCCCCAACCCCTGATGAGGGCTATGCAGCATTGGTGGGCATGAAAATGGCCCAGGTGCAAAATGAACAGAGGCTACTTTGTGAGTCCCTGCTCATGACCCTTTTAAATAAGGGGTTGAGGGGCAGACTCACAGAGAGCACTGTTATCTGTGACCACGGCCATCCTCCTGCACCTTCCTATTCTCCTCCACCTCCTTCTTCTCCACCTCCACCTCCACCTCCAATTTCACAACCTCCTCCTTCCTCTTCTCCCCCACCTCCTTCTTCTCCAGCTCCACCTCCTTCTTCTCCAGCTCCACCTCCTCCTCCTGACATGAGTACACCTCCTGAGGCACAGCCTCCAGCCAGGCGGACAAGGAAGGCTGCAGAGAAGGCTGCAGGCAAGCCTACCCAGAAGGCTGCAGGGAAGCTGAGCAAGAAGACCAGGAAGTGATTCCCTTGCTGCAATGTGGTCAGACAGAAGGCAGCCTGTTGTAGTTCCCCAGACTTGGGACATGTATCTAACCTGCTGCGGTTCCTGACCTCTGGGAGTCCAAGACCAGATTGTGCTCAGTAATGTATATGTGCTTCTCAAGGTCCCAATTTTGGTGTCCACACAGTCGCACAAATTGCAGCAGGCTCTCCAGCGCTGCCTTCTAGTTTGGTTATTATTATTTTGTATACCAGAATAAATGTTTTTTTGTGTTCCAGTTAATACTTGCCTATGTGTTTTTGTTAAAGCTACATATTTAGCTGGTGAGTAGGCAGGTAATTTTCTAAAACTCCAAAGCTAGAGTTTAAATGCCACAGATAACACCCAAAAAACGCCTTGCAGAACAAAAAAAAGAGGATAATTTTATACTATTTATGTCAAGTTTAAACCGGATAAAAAAAAAGGAGAACACTAGAAATTAAAGAAGATTTTAAAATGCATATCTGAATAAAAACATACTAATTTAAAAAAAAAAAAAAAAATCTTGCTCGATCAACTAAAATAACATATTCATGAGATCTGCATTCAGAAATGTTGGTAAAAATTAGTCCTAAATATGCGTGAATATCTGCAGCCAAAAAATATCAAAATTGCACATCATTGTAGTATTCTAAAGAAGATTTAAATGTGCAGCATTTAAACGTGGCTAAAATTGGTAACGCGTGACGAATGTGCTATCTCCATTCAAAACGCTCGTTTTACAAGAAGGTGCGCTCCCGTCTCATATTGAGTCTGACCATGCGCGGTTTTTGAAGACTCGGAAAAGCATACACACGAACGGTTTTCTCGTCTAAACACAGTCTGACAAGAATCACGCTGAGAAAAAATGAGACTCCGACGAGAAAAAAGACCGCAGGTCGTCTTTTTTTTCGTCGAGATTTTGGACAGTTTTCTCGACGAGAAAGCATACACGCAAACGGGTTTCTCGACAAAAAAAGACAAGAAAACTGTTGGGAGAGCTTTTTTGCCGAGAAAACCGGTCGTGTGTACGCGGCCTCAGAGAGAAACACGACTTACCAAAAACAGAACAGTTTAGATATCTCCAAATTAAAAATTTATTTTCTCCACTTTTACAAGTTGCAACACCACTGACCCAATTATCAAATTTTGAAAAAATGTGTAAAAAAGATCCACTAGCCAGAGGAATGATATCAACCCTCTACTCCCAACTTTTTATAGACCCCATTTATGACAAACCAACCTATGTGCGGAAATGGGAGGAGGACCTGGGGCGTACCCTAGATAATGCTGATTGGACTAAGATTTGGTCAACCATAAAATCATCCTCGCCCAATGTCACGGCGATGGAAACAAATTACAAGGTCCTGACGTGGTGGTACCTTGTACCTGCTAGAGTGGCCAAGTTTGCGCCTACACATTCAGCTCTTTGCTTTAGGGGCTATTCAGATTTGGGCACTCACTTGCATGTATGGTGGACGTGTCCAATAGTGCAATCTTTCTGGAAATAAATCTTTGCAATGGCCTCTAAAATGTTCCGACAACAGATACAACTAGACCCGTTTACGGCACTACTTAATCTAAAACCGGAATGCTTAAAAAAATTTCAATTTAATCTTTTTTTTTCACTTCTAACTGCAGCAAAACAAACGATAGCCAAAGCATGGAAATCCCTAACTTTGGGGTTGGCAGAAACAATTCATAGAATTAACACAACAATGTCACATGCCAAAATGATAGCCACTGACGGGGACCAAATCCCAAAATTCTAAAAACTTTGGCTCCCTTTGGATAAAACACTATTTAACTCCGGATTTCAATGATGAGGTCCTTCTGCCATGGTAGCTGATTAATCGCTTCAACGCAAACCCCATGTACCTAAGAAATGGTAATCATTACGCATCGTACTGGTTCTTGGATCGCCCTTGTGGACTTTGTCTCTCTCTCACTACTCTTTTCTTTTCTTTACTCTCCCTATTTATTATAGATATATTGTTCTTCACTACAATAAGTTTAAGTTAGGTCACAACTCATGTAGTTAATATGACAGTAGTTTAATTATACTTTAAGGCACAATAGTCATGTATACAATGCTACTCACTGGCTATCTAGTTAGTGAAGATATAATTAATTCTCTTTAAATATTCTGTGTTATCCATTATTTATTTTTAAAAAACCTTTATGTAAAGTTCATTATCTGTATCCTTGCATAAATAACCAATGTATGTACTTATTATTGTGTAATCAATAAATATTTTTGACAAGGAAAATATTTTTTTCCAGCAAGAGCTCATCTATGTGGTCTTTTATTAATCTCTCCAGTATCTTGCCAACTATAGAAGTTAAACTAATAGGTCTATAGTTACTTGGTAAAGACTTTGTTCCCTTTTTAAATATAGGCACCAAATTGGCCTTGCGCCAATCCAGTGGTACTATTCCTGTCATTAATGAGTCCCTAAAAATTATATACAATGGATTTGAAATTACAGAGCTCAATTCTTTTAGGATCCGTGGGTGTATGCCATCTGGTCCAGGTGCTTTATCCACCTTTATTCTGTCTAACTATTTCTGGACCATATCACTTTTGAGCCATTGTGGATTTGGGGCTGTGTCACTACCACCCCCATTTTGGACATGAGCTCCCCCATGCTCCTTTGTATACACAGAGCTGAAGAAAGTATTTAATAAATTAGCCTTCTCTTTGTCCCCAGTTTTGGGGTTTGTCCTACTATCTTTTGCAATCTGTCGTTCGTTTTGAATTTTAGCATCCTTGATATCCTTTTTACATATCCTGTTATATTCTTTGTAACATTTAAATGACACTAGTGTTCCCTCGTTTTTATATTTTTTAAAAGCTCTTTTCTTGTAGTTTATAGCTTTTTTAACTTTGGCCGTGAGCCACATAGGTTTTATTTTTAGCCTTTTAAATGTATTGCCCATGGGAATATACTTTGCAGTGAGTTCACAAACAGTCTTTTTGAAGAATTCTCATTTCTGTTCTGTGCCCATTGATGCCAATATTCCCTCCCAGTCTAAGTCCTGGAGAGCAGCCCTCAGCATGATACACCATGGTCAGTTTACAGGGGGGAGGGCAGAACCAGGCAGGATCAGCCAGGTATTTCAGGTGTTACAGGGGCCAAAATGACACATCACAAGCACTGTGCTGTATAATATGCTTTAAGGGAAAAGGATCTATATTTGTTTTTTTTTAGGTTAACAAACGCTTTAACCTAACAAGTTTAACTTAAATGAATTAAAGCAAAACATAGGAAAACATACCTAAGCTGACTACAAACTAAAGCTATATACAAAGCAGCAGCGCAGAGCATGAAAAGGCTAAAGGAGCAAGGAACAATGGGTCAGACAAATCAGTAATGGGCCAGAATAGGAAACAGATGCAGGCAGGCAGGCAGGCAGGTGTCATGCTTACCCCTAACGCAGGTGGTCAGACACTATAGCTGGCTACTGTTTTCTTCATTTATAGCAGCTTCCTTTCCCATAAGGCAAGCAGGCCTACCAGTACTCGGTTGCCCCCAGGATTTATACAGAATGCTGTAGTGCCTGGCTACCATGCCAGGGCAGGCACGAACTGAGCTGGACCTAATTGGCAGGTGTAGAGACAGACTGGACAGCATCGACAGGTGTAGAGATAAACTGGACCGTATCAGCGGGTGTAGAGACAGACAGGACCACATCGGCAGGTGTAAAGGCAGGGGAACTTGAGACCTGTTTGTGTGTCCAAGGGCGTTTAGGCACAGGCTTGACTTCTGAGGACTTAGAGCGAGCACAGGTTTTGTAAACTTTTACATATGTAGCGCACAGACCCCTCTGTCTTTACCTGCATTTAATTAGGCTCCTCGCAGGCAGAGAGAGGCACACCGCACCACAAGCCCGTACCCTCCTGTGTGAGGAGGTTGAGCGGTGTTAGTTTCGGGCCTGCCTGCGGCTGGAGTTGAATCCTCCCGAGAATGATTCTCACCTCTATCTTGAATAGATGCGAGTCTTTATTTCTCCCCAGTAATGCAACTGTCCACACCAACTGAAAGTCCAACTTCTATATTTATTTCACACTGGATAACAAATAGTCTCTTTAACAGCAGACAGGTTGGAACAAGACACAGGACAGCTTAGGTGGGAGGAGGTCCAGGCACAAACTCTAATGATTTCTCTCGGACTGTTCAGGTTTCACGAACAGTTTTGGCGCACGATCTCTGCCACAGACCGTGAGGTTGATCTCTGCCACAGACCTGGTGAATAGAAGTCACTGCCACTGACTTGGTGAACGGGTCACTGCCACTAACCTGGTGAATAGGGCCTTGCCCTATGAAGTCACTGCCACTGACTTGGTGAACAGAAGTCACTGCCACTGACTTGGTGAACTACCTTCTTGAAGTGTTTGGCCCATGTACAGGAGAAAACCATCCCTCCGGAGAGTTACCAGAGGCCCTCACCGTCACCACGACTCTGCGCTGGGTCTTCGGAAAGGGTTACCTCCCCGGCCTCCTCATCTCAGATACGGGTCCCCTCGCAAGGCGGCACCCTGGGAGCTCTTGATCCCTGGTGGACCCCAGCTGAAGGTTGCTGGGCCCCGGGCCTTCAAAAATAGTACCTCATCCCAGACTGAAGGTGTCTGGGATGGAACAGGAACCAGGCCTCCGGGCCTAGGGCACCCGGAGATGACACGCGCACACCCAGGCTGAAGGTGCCTGGGCGTGGACGAAGACGACCCCAATGGAAGATGGCCGCCCCCTTTTATACCCTCTCCCGACGGGCACAGCAGGTTCCCCGCCCCGCCGTACTACTGCCGAGAGGAGACAAAAAGAGCACAGCCCTGTATCAGTGGTTCAACCCTGGCCCACGGCAACAGCGCCACCTGCAGGCCACAGGGAACTGCACACCAACACCATCTCCCATAGACAGAAATGGTCCATTACCCCTAACAATTAATGTGTCTGAGCCTAACTACCACTCAGACACTTCTCCTAAATTTAACACCCCGCTACACATCCCCCCACTAAATTGACACTGGTCCTCAGTGTCTGGAACAAACCCATGCCTCTCAAGCCTGAGCCAGCTTGGCCCAATCCAGAGACTGAACTACAAAAAAGGACAATTTAAAAAAACTGCCTGTTTGTGCCGGAACCTAAGATGGGGAAAGGAGGTGAAACATAGAAGGGAAAGAAGAAATCACACATGTGCACATTAAAACATCAAATGTCACATAAAATACTTTCAATGGTTATTTACATTTCCCTCCCGCCTGCAATAACTAAGATCTACCCCATACTCAGTAGTCTTGCTTGGCGTCCGCCTGCAGGGGAAGAAAAAAACCATACACATCTAAAATGACATATGTTGGAATGAATAGATTCTCCCCGAGAGGAAAATCCCTTCCTTCCAAAAGTAAACCACATCATCACTAGCAATGTAATCATTGCACAACACCGCCACCTAGTGGTAGTGCTGCGGTCAAGACACTGATGTTGGCCAATTCTCTTCTCCTTGACTGTGGCCCTGAACTATCTACAACCCCAAAGTCCTTGTATCTTTGTGGTAGGGAGAGAGGGGAGAACAAAAAAAAACAACAGCTCCCGCTCCTCCAATGAGCAGAACACCCCTTTTGTTAGGGCAAAGTTCCTGGGTTTTAAAGAAGAGTGCACTCTTAAAAAAACAAAGCAAAAATAAGAGTCTTGTCTCCTAAAGGTAATAGTGTGGGTCAGGCAACACCAACGGCTTCCAATGCTTGTCAAAGGTATCAATGTGGTACTCAACATTGTCTTTGTCCTTCCTGCAAATAAGTACCTTGTCCGCATAAATGTGCCGACCCAACATCCAGGCAGCCTTACAGTCTTTGTATCTCTGCATAGCTGCAGGTGAACATGAAAAGTATCTTCGGGCCTGGGGTATTTTAATGTATGTCCATATGAAGTCCGCGTACCACCGGTGTCTACAGGCCTCCACTTCAAATAAAAGTTCTTTGGGCAGGTACGGGTACTCCCACCCATACTCGCTAGCAACTTTCTGATTGAAAAGTCTCTGTAATCGGGACAATGATGGCATGGTAGCACAGTCTCCCGTGCCAGGCAAGACGATGGCATACGGGTTCCGAGGTACTTTAACTACCTCAGGACCAGTCACAGGGGCCGCCACAGCGACATCCATCTTGTCTCCGTGGCTGATGCAGGCGTCTCCGACGGTGAAAGGGCAGACAAGGGGACAGATCCCTCCTCAGGCCTTGAGGCCTCCACTTGGGGCGTACTATCCCCAATGGACATGGGTGAGTCCCTAGCACTACGAGACAAGGACAGGGGCATCTTATCCCAACCCTTCCGTTCAAAAAGTTCATCTATAGCGGCGTCATCTCCCGCATCAGAGATAGACTCCAGATTGGAGGTGTCACACTCCTCCGCAGGCAGGTAACTCTTGGTAGAGGATGAGTCACTGCCTCCGACTAATTAACGGACATGTGAATCCCCAACACTTGGGACCTTGGACAGAGTCTCCTCCCCCAGCTTACCTCGGCTTGTAGCTGAACCAGGACGTCCGGACTTTTCCCTTTGGATGCATCCGTTCTGGGTAAGCGCTGGGGCGTAGCTCCACCACGGCCGCGGGAAGATTTCACAAACCCGATCTTCCTCTTGGGCGGTGGGAGAAAGGACTCTGTGGTGACCGAAGCAGCATCCTCCGGTCTCTCATTTGAAACAGTCTCCTCTGTGACTTCCTCCGAAGTCCTGACAGTGCGCACAGGGGTGGCTGTGTAAACTCTGATTCCTCCTTCCAGAGTGGTGGCGCCCGTAAGGCAATTGAGGTGGAAAGCCTGAGGCTTTTCTGTAGGTTGTTTGACCTCAAACAAGAACTCCTTACATAGCTCGCATCGCCCGAATGGCTTCAGTTGAACCACCAGTCCCGAGCAGCCGGGACAAATCCCTCCGAGGGCCTCCACATCTTTGCAAACTTAGAGGGCAAAACGTCCCTGGGGCTTGAGCCGAATCCCTGTATCCGTCAAGGGAGCAGCAAATGAAGTCATCTTCATGGTAGTAGTAGCCGGAACCCATGAGGCATGAGAAGCCATGTTATCCATTCGCTGTTCCATCGCGCACTGTCCCTTTCGCGCCAAAGTCCCCACGTGCAACTCCACACATGGCCAGACTCCTGCCATCTTCTGCATCGTTCGCGGGCTTTCTCTCTGGCACGCCAACGAACTACGCAGTCAGGGTTCTCCTCGTGGCGCAGTTCTCATTATTGCCAACCTCCACGGAACTTCACGGGGGAATAAATTTAAACTCTGGGGGTTTCTTCACACTTTCCAACCGCAAACACATCCTGGACTCGAGCCCCCACGAGTAGCGCACCTCTGTCTTTACCTGCATTTAATTAGGCTCCTTGCAGGCAGAGAGAGGCACACCGCACCACAAGCCCGTACCCTCCTGTGTGAGGAGGTTGAGCGGTGTTAGTTTTGGGCCTGTCTGCGGCTGGAGTTGAATCCTCCCGAGAAGGATTCTCACCTCTATCTTGAATAGATGCAAGTCTTTATTTCTCTTCAGTAATGCAACTGTCCACACCAACTGAAAGTCCAACTTCTATATTTATTTCACACTGGATAACAAATAGTCTCTTTAACAGCAGACAGGTTGGAACAAGACACAGGACAGCTTAGGTGGGAGGAGGTCCAGGCACAAACTCTAATGATTCCTCTCGGACTGTTCAGGTTTCACAAACAGTTTTGGCGCACGATCTCTGCCACAGACCGTGAGGTTGATCTCTGCCACAGACCTGGTGAATAGAAGTCACTGCCACTGACTTGGTGAATGGGTCACTGCCACTGACCTGGTGAATAGGGCCTTGCCCTATGAAGTCACTGCCACTGACTTGGTGAATAGAAGTCACTGCCACTGACTTGGTGAACTACCTTCTTGAAGTGTTTGGCCCATGTAAAGGAGAAAACCATCCCTCCGGAGAGTTACCAGAGGCCCTCACCGTCACCACGACTCTGCGCTGGGTCTTCGGAAAGGGTTACCTCCCCGGCCTCCTCATCTCAGATACGGGTCCCCTCGCAAGGCGGCACCCTGGGAGCTCTCGATCCCTGGCGGACCCCAGCCGAAGGTTGCTGGGCCCCGGGCCTTCAAAAATAGTACCTCACCCCAGACTGAAGGTGTCTGGGATGGAACAGGAACCAGGCCTCCGGGACTAGGGCACCCGGAGATGACACACGCACACCCAGGCTGAAGGTGCCTGGGCGTGGACGAAGACGACCCCAATGGAAGATTTATACCCTCTCCCGACAGGCACAGCAGGTTCCCCGCCCCGCTGTACTACTGCCGACAGGAGACAAAAAGAGCACAGCCCTGTATCAGTGGTTCAACCCTGGCCCACGGCAACAGCACCACCTGTAGGCCACAGGGAACTGCACACCAACACCATCTCCTATAGACAGAAATGGTCCATTACCCCTAACAATTAGTGTGTCTGAGCCTAATTACCACTCAGACACTTCCCCTAAATTTAACACCCTGCTACACATAGTTACAGGAGTCCTTATGTAGAGAGGAACACCAAAGCATGTGAGAAACCAAAGAAAATGTTTTAGTAATCCCTGGGAAAACACTTTAAGCTGGAGGGGAACAAATAGCTTTTCAGGGGGTAGATTGGCGAAAGACAAAACTAAGCCTTTAAAATAGAGTCCAAAAAGTCAGGGGAAAAGGCCCCCAGTACTTGTGCTGGAGGTAAGATATTGCAAAACTTGGAGAAACTTTCCAAACATGGCTAAAGGCTGCGAGACAGCGGGTAATTTAGACTTCTAGGAGGAAAAGATTCAGGCTGTGGCAATTGGCTGGAGAGGTGGCCTGTAAAGTAGGGTGACCACATTTCCAAACTGCCATTCAGGGACAGGGGCGTATCAGTGGGCCCGTGTGCAACATCAAAAGTGGGCCCTAGGCATCAACAATAAGCCGCGAAAAGCGCGTCGTGGTGAACAGTGGACATGTCTTAAATTGCGCTAAATATTGGCTTAAAGGGGTTGTTGTTAAAGAGAGTCTGAGATGACTTAAATAGTGAAGAATGTGGTAATGTTAAATAGGGAATGCAGAGTGTATGGTGGTGAGTAGTATGTACAGGAGAGGAGTGCGGAGTGTATGGAGGTGGATAATATGTACAGGAGAGGAGTACGGCGTGTATGGTGGGGGGTATTATGTACAGGAGAGGAGTGCAGAATGCATGGCGGTGGGTAATATGTACAGGAGAGGAGTGCGAAATGTATGGCGGGGAGTAAAATGTACAGGAGAGGAGTGCAGAGTGTACGGCGGGGGGTAATATGTACAGGAGAGAAGTGCGGAATGTATGGCGGGGGTAATATGTACAGGAGAGGAGTGCGGAGTGTATGGAGGTGGGTAATATGTACAGGAGAGGAGTGCGGAGTGTATGGCGGGGGGTAATATGTACAGGAGAGGAGTGCGGAGTGTATGGCGGGGGTAATATGTACAGGAGAGGAGTGCGGAGTGTATGGTGGTGGGTAATATGTACAGGAGAGGAGTGCGGAATGTATGGCGGTGGGGTAATATGTACAGGAGAGGAGTGTGGAGTGTATGGCGGGGGGTAATATGTACAGGAGAGGAGTGCGGAGTGTATGGCGGGGGGGGTAATATGTACAGGAGAGGAGTGCGGAGTGTATGGCGGGGGGTAATATGTACAGGAGAGGAGTGCGGAGTGTATGGCGGGGGTAGTTAGTGGAGAGAGGAAGAAGAGGTGTGCAATACCACCTCCTGATAGTCTGTCAGCCACTGCTATACCACCTTGGTGGTGGGGCACTCCGAAGGATGTAAGGGGGCACTCTGGAGGAAGAAAAGGGGCACTAAGGGGGCACCCTGGAGGTTGTAAGGGGGGATGAAAGGGGGCACTCTGGCAGTAGTAACTTAGTCAGAGCCCCCTTACATCCTCCGGGGTGCACCCTTAGTGCCTCCTTACATACTCTGGAGTGCCCCCTTACATCCTCCTCCAGAGTGCCCCCTTACATCCTCCTCCAGAGTGCCCCGTTACATCCTCCTCCAGAGTGCCCCCTTACATCCTCCTCCAGAGTGCCCCCTTACATCCTCTTCCAGAGTGCCCCCTTAGTACTACTGTACTAAGGGGCACTCTGGAGAAAGTAAAGGGGCACTCTGGAGAAAGTAAGGGGAAGAAGTAAGGGAGCACTCTGGAGGAAGTAAGGGGGCACTCTGGAGGCACACAGATAGTACCTCCAGAGTGCCCCCTGCAGAGAGTCCTGAGGAGTGATGGCCATTAATCCATGCCAGGTGAATGTTAGGAAAAGCAGAGCACACTACCCACCTCATGGCTGCCCTATTCCACTACTGCCTGCTCTCTCCATGCCACAGCCCTGACATAAGCCCGGTCCAGCCTGTGGTGTATGTCCCCATGTTATCTGTACCTGAATTACTGCAGTTCCTCCAGGGGATGCTGCACCCACTGCTGCTCAAGTCAGGGTGGCCGGCGGTGAGGTCTTCTCCCACTCCCTCCTGGGCTGGGATGAGCTGTGTACCGAGTGCAGGGTTCTGGAATGAGCTGTGTACAGAGTGCAGGGTTCTGGGATGAGCTGTGTACAGAGTGCAGGGTTCTGGGATGAGCTGTGTACAGAGTGCAGGGTTCTGGGATGAGCTGTGTACAGAGTGCAGGGTTCTGGGATGAGCTGTGTACAGAGTGCAGGGTTCTGGGATGAGCTATGTACAGAGTGTAGGGTTTTGGGATGAGCTATATAAAGGGTCCACGGTTCTGAGATGAGCTACATAAAGGGTCCACGGTTCTGAGATGAGCTATATACAGGGTTCCGGGATGAGCTATATACAGGGTGCAGGGTTCTGGGATGAGCTGTGTACAGAGTGAAGGGTTCTGGGATGAGCTGTGTACAGAGTGAAGGGTTCTGGGATGAGCTGCATGCAGAGTGCAGGGTTCGGGGATGAGCTGTGTACAGAGTGCAGGGTTCTGGGATGAGCTATGTACATAGTGCAGGGTTCTGAGATGAGCTATGTACAGAATGCAGGGTTCTGGGATGAGCTATGTACAGAGGGCAGGGTTCTGGCATGAGCTATGTACAGACTGCAGGGTTCTGGGATGAGCTATGTACAGAGGGCAGGGTTCTGGCATGGGCTAGGTACAGAGTGTAGGGTTCTGGAAAGAGCTATGTACAGAATGCAGAGTTCTGTGATGAGCTATGTACAGAGTGCAGGGTTCTGGGATGAGCTATGTACAGAGTGCAGGGTTCTGGGATGAGCTGTGTACAGAGTGCAGGGTTCTGGGATGAGCTGTGTACAGAGTGCAGGGTTCTGGGATGAGCTGTGTACAGAGTGCAGGGTTCTGGGATGAGCTGTGTACAGAGTGCAGGGTTCTGGGATGAGCTGTGTACAGAGTGCAGGGTTTTGGGATGAGCTATATAAAGGGTCCACGGTTCTGAGATGAGCTACATAAAGGGTCCACGGTTCTGAGATGAGCTATATACTGGGTTCTGGGATGAGCTATATACAGGGTGCAGGGTTCTGGGATGAGCTGTGTACAGAGTGAAGGGTTCTGGGATGAGCTGTGTACAGAGTGAAGGGTTCTGGGATGAGCTGCATGCAGAGTGCAGGGTTCTGGGATGAGCTGTGTACAGAGTGCAGGGTTCTGGGATGAGCTATGTACATAGTGCAGGGTTCTGAGATGAGCTATGTACAGAATGCAGGGTTCTGGGATGAGATATGTACAGAGGGCAGGGTTCTGGCATGAGCTATGTACAGACTGCAGGGTTCTGGGATGAGCTATGTACAGAGGGCAGGGTTCTGACATGGGCTATGTACAGAGTGCAGGGTTCTGGAAAGAGCTATGTGCAGAATGCAGAGTTCTGTGATGAGCTATGTACAGAGTGCAGGGTTCTGGGATGAGCTATGTACAGAGTGCAGGGTTCTGGGATGAGCTATGTACAGAGGGCAGGGTTCTGAGATGAGCTATATACAGGGTGCAGGGTTCTGGGATGAGCTATCTAAAGGGTGCAGGGTTCTGGGATGAGCTATATACAGGGTTCTGGGATTAGCTATATACCGGGTGCAGGGTTCTGGGGTGAGCTATATACAGGGTGCAGGATTCTGAGATGAGCTTTATAGAGGGTGCAGGGTACTGGGATGAGCTATATACAGGGTGCAGCAGAGGCGTAATTAGAACCTTTAGGGCCCTGGTGCAAGAAACCATGAAGGGCCCCCGGCCTCCGGCCTGGGCCATTCCCTTCAAGCCCAGAGGGGGGCAGTATAATGTAAAATGGGAGGGTTGGCAGTGGAGGGCAGTATAATGGGAGGGGGGCAGTATTATGGGAGGGGGTGGTAGCGGAGGGCAGTATGATGGGAGGAGGGGCAGTGGAGGGCAGTATAATGGGAGGGGGCAGTGGAGGGTAGTATAATGGGAGGGGAGTTAGTGGAGGGAAGTATGATGGGAGGGGGTAGTGGAGGGCAGTATAATGTAAATGGGAGGGGTGGCAGTGGAGGGCAGTATAATGGGAGGGGGTAGTGGAGGGCAGTATAATGGGAGGGGCTGGGGTAGTGGAGGGCAATATGTGGACCGCATGACTGGAGGGGAGCAGTGTATGGGAGGTTGCAGAGTATAATGGCGGGGTAGTGGAGGGCAGTATAATGTAAATGGGAGGGATGGCAGTGGAGGGCAGTATAATGGGAGGGGGGTAGTGGAGGGCAGTGTAATGTAAATGGGAGGGGTTGGCAGTTGAGGGCAGTATAATGGGAGGGGTGGCAGTGGAGAGCAGTATAATGGGAGGGGACAGTGGAGGGCAGTATAATGGGAGGGGGCAGTATGATGGGAAGGGGTGGTAGTGGAGGGCAGTATAATGGGGGGTTAGTGGAGGGCAGTATAATAGGAGGGGTGGCAGTGGGGGGGAGTATAATAGGAGGGGTGGCAGTGGAGGGCAGTATAATGGGAGGGGGGCAGTATGATGGGAGGGGGTGGTAGTGGAGGGTAGTATAAAGGGGGGCTTAGTGGAGGGCAGTATAATAGGAGGGCTGGCAGTGTAGGGCAGTATAATAGGAGGGTGGCAGTGGAGGGCAGTATATTAGGAGGGGTGGCAGTGGAGGACAGTAAAATGGGAGGGGGCAGTGAAGGGCAGTATAATGGGAGGGGGCAGTATGATGGGAGGGGGTGGTAGTGGAGGGCAGTATAATGGGGGAAGTATAATGTAAATGGGATGGGTGGCAGTGGATGGCAGCATAATGGGAGAGGGGGTAGTGGAGGGCAGTATAATGTAAATGGGAGGGGTGGCAGTGGAGGGCAGTATAATGGTAGGGGGCGGTATTATGGGAGGGGGTGGTAGCGGAGGGCAGTATGATGGGAGGGGGGCAGTATAATGGGAGGGGGGTTAGTGGAGGGCAGTATGATGGGAGGGGTGGTAGTGGAGGGCAGTATAATGGGAGGGGGGTAGTGGAGGGCAGTATGATGGGAGGGGTGGTAGTGGAGGGCAGTATGATGGGAGGGGTGGTAGTGGAGGGCAGTATGATGGGAGGGGTGGTAGTGGAGAGCAGTATGATGGGAGGGGTGGTAGCGAAGGGCAGTATGATGGAAGGGGTGGTAGTGGAGGGCAGTATGATGGGAGGGGTGGTAGCGAAGGGCAGTATGATGGGAGGGGTGGTACTGGAGGGCAGTATAATCAGAGGGGGGTTAGTGGAGGGCAGTATGATGGGAGGGGTGGTAGTGGAGGGCAGTATGATGGGAGGGGTTGTAGTGGAGGGCAGTAAATTGGGGCGGGGGTTAGTGGAGGGCAGTATAATATGAGGGGTGGCAGTGAAGGGCAGTATGTTGGGAGGGGGTGGTAGTGGTAATGGAGGGCAGTATAATGTACAGCATGACTGGAGTCTGGAGGGGGGCAGTGTATGGGAGGGAGCAGAGTGACCATGAGCTTCTCAGAGTAAGGGCAGTGCAGGGAGCATTTCGCCTACCTTTCTTCCAGCGCGGGAACATCCATCAGGGAAGAGTCGGGGGCGGAGCTTAGGTGCAAGGAGGAATCCTCCTCCGGCTCGCTCGGAATGCTGGGGCTCCACTCTCCTTCTCGTCGTGACGTCAATGGTTGTTAGACGCCAGTCGGGCCATGCGTAGCAACCAGTTGTTTTGGCAGTGAGCCAGGCAGCGTCTGGGGGTGAAATGAAGCGGTCTCAGACAGAACCAGCACAGCAGGCAGTGAGGGACAGTGGCAATGCAGCGGCAATTTTTAGGGGGCATCAGATCGGCCAATGGGGCAATTCAGGGACACTTTATTGTCCTGGAATGAAGGTGCCCGGGACCAGGGACAAAGATGTCAATTACGGGATAATCCCGGGAAATCCGGGACACATGGGCACCCTACTGTAGAGGATTCAATAAACTTGTCAGTGTCTTTTGCTACAACAGAGTCATGTAAAGGCAAATGGTTATGCAAACTGGAGTCACACTTGGAAAAATTGTTATGATCAGGATCCGAATAGGACTGTAATTGTGAAGTCTCTGGTGTGAGTCCGGGTTGCTGAGAGGGCGCCCCTTGCATCTAAGTGCCACACACCCCTGGGAATGTTACAGGGATTGTGGTGCCCAAAGGAGCACGGATTGCCAGTACTGCTGCTGACTGATCTGGTTTAGTAGAGGGCAGCTGGGGTGCGCTGGGTGAGCTGTGTTGGCAGCCGTGCAAGTAGGAATCCCAGTATGGAACAGCAGGATATACCAAGAGCAGAGTCCATAGCCAGGCCAGGCCAGGGGTCATACACAGGGAATGAGTCTGAGATAGTTACAGGAACAAGCCAGGTTATACACAGTGGGCAGGAAATAGCAGAGTAGTCAGCAAGCCGGGGTCAAACACAATGAGATAAACAGGATCACAGGTCAAGACGTAAGCCGGGGGTCAAGCCAGAGGTTCAGGATAATGGGTAAGCAAGCCGGGTCGGAAGAGGGGAAATACAAGAGTCAGGATACACAAGGCACAGGATTCACAGGAAGCTGACGATAATCCAGCAACCTGTATGTGTCAGTGGCAGGTTTGAAAAGGTCAGGGGGCGCCCACAATTGTCACGGCGTTCACGCGCGTCTGTGAGCGTCAGCGCGCACGGGCCGGTGTGCACGGACCGGTGCGCACCTGCGTGTGCGCATGCGCACAGGGATTCGTCTGGCGCAACCATAATGGGTACTGGCAGGATTGCCCATACCTCGGCCATTTCCCTGACAGTAATAAAAGCACATGTCTGGTACTAGCCACATAAGAGTTACAAATGGGCAACTGGTCAGTAGTTTTAATGCAATTCTGGATGCAAGTCTGGGACCTAATTTCCCCTGTAGCCCAATCTATGTGCAGGTTATGAATAGGGATGGGCAAACGGTTCGGCCCGAACATTTGCCTGTTCGGCCATTTGCCGAACACTCGAATTTGCAGGGTGTTTGTCCCGACTCAGACCCTGCAATGCACTGAGCACTGGCTGTTAAAGGAGAAGTCCAGCCTGAGCTTGTTTTAGGTCACAAGAGTGCACTTTGTTTTGCACTTCTGTGATCCATTTTCAGCAGAGAGCGGACTGAAGTCCGCTCTCTGCTGACGTCACCAATATCAGTCCAGGCACCGCTTCATCCCAACTCTTGGAGTTGGATCCGCCAGGTGCCTGGACTAATAGCCGTCTCAGCCTCTCAGTGAGCTGCTGAGAGCCTGAGATGGCCGCTCCCCACCCCTCCACAGCTCAGTGCTCCAGTGAGTATGGAGGAGCAGAGCAGGAGAGCTGCTGATTGACAGGCAGCAGCTCTGTGCTCGGGGAGCCAAGAGAACTGAGCCACCGGCGATGTTCGATCGCTCGGTTCTCAGTACAGAGAGGTAAGTATAAAACTGCAATAACCCCAAAACCCATACTTCACTTTTAAGAAGGGCCCTGGAAGCCGGCTGTGGCGTCCTTAACAACCGATGAGTCATCAGCTGTCAATGGGTTTCCCCGCTGACAGCTGAATAATAAAAAAACAAAAGTGCCGGTATGTTGATGGGTACAAGGACCTCATTCTCACAACTGTGGCTGGTGGTTGTGGGGGTCTGTGGACGTGGAGCTTTAACAAGGGGTCCCCTAGATCCCGGTCTCCCCCTATATAAATGATTATCGGGTACATAGTACCCCTACCCATTAATCAAAAAAGTGTAAAAAATGTAATAAAAACAAGAGACAAGTTTTTGAAAAATCATTCCTTTTATTAAAAAATAAAAAAATATTGTCCATCAATGTAAATCCATCATCAATCACGCCGCCCACCGCACCGCCTCCTGGGTGGCTTCCTCTGCGCATTGACATTTCTTATATAGGTAAGAGGCGGGACAACCTGGTATTGTGTGTACCTGAGTATTGTGTGTACCTGAGTATTGTGTGTACCAGACTACTGTGAATACCTGAGTATTGTGAGTACCTGTGTATTGTAAGTGCCTAAATACCTATGTGCTGTGAGTGCACGTGGACTGTGAGTCACGTGGGCTGGGTGCACGTGGACTGTGAGTCACGTGGGCTGGGTGCACGTGGACTGTGAGTTCACATGGGCTGTGAGTGCACGAGTGCTGTGAGTACCTGTGTATTGTCTTGTTGAGTACCTGTTTATTGTGAAAAATAAAAAATGTAGCGCTACCTAGGCAAAATGATATATGTGAGCAAATTAATACACAACATAAACATATAGTAATCATATATAGTGAACACGTGTAACACCCAAAAAATCGTGCGTGCTGAGTGTCTCTATTGCTAGAGTGGTCAAACAATAATATGATAACCCATATTAATAAACAGAATGAGAATTATAATCAAATAAAATCCATCAGATAGAATAAAGTCCATCAGACAAAAATCAATACAATGTCCAAATGGTGAAGATCAATCCAAAAAGAAAAGAAAAGAAAAGAAAATACTTCAACGATGCTGGGACCAAATTTCTCAACTTTCTTATTACTAGGAAACGTAATCGTCTCTTGATTTTAGATAGAGAAATCAAAGAACTTAAAGATGGTCTACTTGTATATAAAAATACAGTAGAATATAATACCTTGTCCTCTAATCTTCAAACATATCTTATTAAAGAAGATAAAGATCAGAGAACGAAAAAACATAAAAAATACTCACGAGATATTGGTGATTATAAGTCTGGGAAAGTGTACAGTTGGCAGAAGCCGCCTACACCAGATGCTGCTATGGAGGTAAATTCTTCAGACACTGGGGTGGCAGCACTCCCTACTACACACTTTAATCAACCCAAACCTTCTATGAATAGGAACCAACAACCTGGTGATCGTGCACAAGGGGTTGTACCCCAAAATACCCATACCCCTAAGAATTCTCAAAGGGGGAGGGGACATAGTTCCAATAGAAGAGGTGGGGGGAATCATAGAGGTAATCATTCCAACTATGATTACAATCAACAGCATTACGAGAGAGAAAAGTCGTACCAAAGGGGTTCACCATCCAACTTTTATGACAACTCTCATTCCTCCCATCATGGATACCCAGCTACATCTACTCACAATAGATATTTCCCTCTTCAAGACCAATATGATGATAGAGTATATCCATATCCCAATGCTGAGTTCGACCGACCTCCATATCCCAATCCTCATCCCTCTCAGGGTTTTCGGGAGGACCCCCCAAGAAGAAAAAGGGGTCCCGAAACAAGAGAGGGACCAGAGGAGGGAGGAGGAAACAAAGGAGGAAAGAAAAGTCGAACATAGCCTGTCAAGGTGTGTTTAACTTAAGCAGTGTTACACTGTCTCATGAAGAAAAGGTGGTTTTAGATAAGGGCCTTAAATTTGCCCCTCCACGAAAACTTAATAAATTTAACACTTTCGTGGATATACAAAAATATGTTAGAAAAATCAATATTCAACGCTACATCACTTCAAATCCTACCAGGAATATAGCCAGGGCAGCCACGTCAGGTACTGTCCATTCAGGGTTGGCAAATCCTTTGCTTTTCAACCCTCCCAACAAGCTTGCTCCAGCTCTCAACATGTTTAGAGATCTTGTTCTTCAGGATCTTGCTAAACTACCTATTAAAAAGATTTCCAACAATCCTTTGCCGAGTCAGGGCCTCAAAACCTTATGCGATAATAAAGATCTTATTATACGCCCCGCAGACAAAGGCGGAGGCATAGTTCTGTTGGATAAAGCAAGCTATATGCAAGAAATGTATAACATCCTGAGCGATCAAGATACCTACAAAGAGATATTTAACAATCCCACTCATCAATATAAGAAAAAGTTGATTAATCTCATCACTAGAGGTTTTGATTCTAAAATTTTAAATTCTAAAGAGAAGTCGTTTCTTGTCCCTCTGGCCCCCAGGATTCCAATTATATACTATCTACCTAAAATTCACAAAAATCCCCTCCATCCCCCTGGGCGTCCCATTATTAGTGGGATAGATTCCATTACGTCGAGGATAGGTAGATATATAGATTTCTTTCTACAACCCTCTGTTAAGACTACACCATCTTATTTGAAGGACACTAAAGACGTCATTCAACGCCTCACGTCACTGACCTTTGAGAGTGATTTTATTATGGCCACAGCTGACGTGGCATCCCTATACACCTGTATCCCGCATCATAGGGGGATGGAGGCTGCTCAGCAATTTTTGAATAGGGATCTTACATTGGCCGCCCCACAGGTTAATTTCATTATGGAACTATTAGAGTTTGCGACACAACACAACTATTTTTGGTTTGATGGACATTACTTCCTTCAACAGAAAGGGGTAGCAATGGGTGCCAAATTCGCACCAAGTCTGGCCAATCTATTTATGGCCAAGTGGGAGGAGGATGTCGTCTATGCCCTGCAGGAGCCTCGGCTTCTGCTTTGGGCCAGGTATATAGACGACATCCTCCTCCTATGGGCCGGCACTTCACAAACGTTACAAACCTTTTTTTCTACGTTAAATGATAATGATAGAGGCATTACCCTTACATATGAAGCTAGTCAGTCCATGATACACTTCTTAGATTTGCAGATAGTAAGATCACAGCACCAATTTAAGTTCAGTACTTATTTCAAACCTACCGATAGAAATGGCTTCATACCCATGGGCAGTTGCCATCACCAGTCATGGCTGAAGTCGGTCCCTAAGAGTCAG
Source organism: Rana muscosa (assembly GCA_029206835.1). NCBI lineage: Eukaryota > Metazoa > Chordata > Amphibia > Anura > Ranidae > Rana > Rana muscosa. The sequence goes on along the minus strand of CM055128.1, from coordinate 171,370,226 downwards.
TTCCTGCGTCTTTGCCGGAACTGTACAGAAACAGACACTTTCGTACTTCAAGCGAATGTGCTTAAAAATAGATTCTTAGATAAGGGATATAACAAGGTAGAAATAGATAATGATTTGAAGAGGGTGTTAGATATAGAAAGATCCACTTTGCTGGAAGAGAGACCACCTAAAGAAGAGGATGATACCTTCAGATGGTCTTTCCTTACCACCTTTTCTACCCAACATAAGCATATAAAGGCCATTTTTGAGAGACATTGGGGGATACTGAAAAATGACAGGGTGTTGGGTGCGTTGATACCAGAAAGGCCCAAGGTTATCTATAAAGGAGTACCCTCCCTTCAAAGCAAAATTGCACCCAACATCATAAACCCACCCATAAAACCCACATTCTTTCATAATTGGATGGGATACTATCCCTGCAAAAAATGTATTGTTTGCAAACACAATACAAGTGGAAGAAGACCTACAAAGGAATTTAGATCCACAGTGACCAATAAAGTCTACCCTATAAAACATTTTTGTACGTGTGCCACAACTCATGTGGTATATCTGTTGACCTGCCCTTGCGGTAAACAGTATGTGGGCAGAACAATAAGATCTTTCACCGCTAGGGTATCCGAACACGTGAGTCTAATCAAATTTGGGAGCATCAAACATACTGTCCCCAGACATTATCGGCAACACCATGCCCGAAACCCTGATGGCACTCAATTTCTAGTTATAGACCATTTCGTTGCCCCATGGAGGGGGGGAGCAACTACCAGGGGGGTATCCAGACTGGAAACATTCTGGATATACGAGCTTCAGACTCATCAGCCACAGGGAATGAATGTCGAGTGGGACATTAACGCCTTCATTAATGCGTCATGAAAACTATACAATATTACACGACTTCTTTTAGATTTTTTATACTTTTTATTAAAATTCCATTTTAATTTTATATAATTTATTAACTTTTTTATTTAACATTATATGTCATAATGTGTGCATGTATATATGAGTTCGTAGTATAGTATGCTAGTCATACACATATATTTAGGAATGCATCATTGCATCCTATTACGTTTCATGCATCCATGTATATAATGTTTTATATATATTCTTTCAATATAATGGCATTATTAATCCTAACGTTAATTTATGTTTTCATTACAGTTTTTATAAACTCCTTTTCGTGCTTCTAGTCTGCCCTCCAGCCAGTTAAACACTTTTCTTCCCTTCAGGGAAGTTGTGGGTTGCGTCCTTTAGAGGGGCGGCCCTATTATTATGGGCTCTTAGAGCGCTGGGTGTGTAACTCGATGGAGGGGTGTGGCTGTGGTATGAGGCAGTCTTAGGTCTCGTTCTTCTGAACGATGCGTGGCTGCCACTTCCGTTTTCTTCCAGCGCATCTCTATTGGCTTATGTCACGTGTGGGAGTTGACATCCAGGCCTCGTTTTCAGGGCGGGGTCTGGTTCCATTAGGGGCATATCATTGTGCTTACTGGCCGCGCTGTGCGGCAGGCCTACGTCTCGCTTTCTGAAGCGAGGCTTGGCTGCCACTTCCGGTTTTTTCCATGACGGAAGTGACGCGCAGGCGCTAGATCCAGGCCTCGTTTTCATAGCGAGGCTTGTATCCCGTCCAGCGCAGCTCAGTCAATGTAAACACCCTTATGTATGATATAGAGGCTCGGTCAACACTGTTATACAGGTGACCTATAGCCTTCTTCCATTTCCATGTCCATTTTTAACTTATATATATAGCGTTTTAGATGTAATGTGTATAGTCATAATACATATTATTTTGTGTGCCATTTGGCCATCCAGGATACAAAATCCAAACCGGAAGTGAGGTATTGGCGGTTCACTTCCGGGATCAGGGAGGTCAAGTGGTCCATTTAATTGCGATGTGTGTGGGACAAAGTCCTTACCCCAGATGATGACTATTTAGTCGAAACTAGTCGGGTGGACTTGTCCGTACATATCGCTCCTGTACCTGCATCCATGTTTTTATAAACCATCTTAAATGTGAGTGTTCCACTGTTATGTTTTGCCATTAAAACCCTTTACAAACGGTATCATGCTATGTGGATTTTTCTCCATCTCTACACATATGCTTCTTGGATACCGAGTTCTTATATGCATTGGTGATCTGTGTGTTGGATACCCTGTATGATTGAAGCTGATCAACCGCTTTGACTCCTGACCACCCTCCAACTCAAGACCATCCATACTGGGTTCCATTAACCCTCAAGCTTTCTCCGATTTGGGTGGCGTATGCCTCTCCAAATCCGAGATCTTTGGTAAGCCTCCTTCAACTTATCCTTGGTGGTGGTTTTCACATTAGTCCTATACACCGAATATTCTGTATCGCAAGTTCACATCTTGATTGAACACGTTTTCTTTTCTTTTTGGATTGATCTTCACCATTTGGACATTGTATTGATTTTTGTCTGATGGACTTTATTCTATCTGATGGATTTTATTTGATTATAATTCTCATTCTGTTTATTAATATGGGTTATCATATTATTGTTTGACCACTCTAGCAATAGAGACACTCAGCACGCACGATTTTTTGGGTGTTACACGTGTTCACTATATATGATTACTATATGTTTATGTTGTGTATTAATTTGCTCACATATATCATTTTGCCTAGATAGCGCTACATTTTTTATTTTTCACACTATTCCAGCTTTTTTTCTATTAGCAGTGTTGGCAGCTTCCTTTGGTATATACACAAGCCCAGCGCAGTATACCCCTTTACATTTCAGTACCTGTTTATTGCTGAGTATTAGTGTCGGGACGCTAGTTGCTAGTTAATTTGGACAGGGTAAAATCCCCAATCCCCATCAAATTAGTAGGTACGATGCCTGGCGGGTGTGGAGATGCCACTCAGTGTACATCTTGCGGCATGCACAAGTTCCTTGATCATCCGATCGAGGGCGAATACTGTTGTGCAAAATGCAAGCACGTTGTTTCCCTGGAAGCCCAGGTTCTGAATCTAGGGAAGCAACTGTCATCACTGAGAAGACTCTGCATACGAAAGGAGAGTTGGGATTGTACTCGGCAGGGGCCAGCACAGAGGTGGGTGGAGATGAGGGGCAGGCACCAAAGCGGAATAGATGGGTGACAGTTAGGAAGGTTAGAGGGGAAAGTGCCAGGGAGGCTGGTCCTGAGCTGGAACATCCCAATAAGTACGCCCCATTGAGTGACATTGGTGAAACGAGTCAGGGACCAGCACTGCTGGATCTGAGTCACTCCCCTAGCTGCCATGGGAATAACTCCTCCAGTGAAGGTGGGAGTAAAGCCAAGGGAAAGGAAAGACAGATTCTAGTGGTAGGGGATTCTCAATTCTTAGAAGGACAGAGAGGGCAATCTGTAACAAAGACCTGAAGTGCCGAACTGTATGTTGTCTACCGGGCGCTCGGGTTCGGCACATCACGGATCTGGTAGACAGATTATTGGGAGGGGCTGGGGAAGGACCGGCTGGCATGGTGCATGTTGGCACCAATGACAAATTCAGAGGAAGATGGAGTGTCCTTCATTGAGGATAAGGACCTCCAAGGTAGTATTCTTAATAATACTACCATTCCCTCGAGCCACACCAGAAAGGGAGATTAGGGAAGTACACAAGTGGCTAAGGAGCTGGTGTAGAAAGGAGGGGTTTGGGTTCCTGGAGAACTGGGCCGACTTCTCAATCGGTTACCAGCTCTTTAGCAGGGACGGACTGAACCCAAATGGGGAAGGTGCAGATCTGCTGGAAGTTAGGATGGCCGACAAGTTAGAGGGGTTTTTAAACTAGGCGACGGGGGGGAGGGTCCATAGGTAGAGGTAGTGAGCTTGGAACAAATTCCAGAGGGTAGTATTTGGGGCATTAGTGGTAGGTTAACTAAAGCACCTAAACCCATAGTAAGTATAATAACAAGTCCTATTTGCAACCTCAGAACACACAATAAGGAGATAGTATGGGACCAGTCTAAACTACCTGGCATGTTCACCAATGCCAGGAGTCTGGCGGACAAGATGGGAGAACTAGAGCTACTGTTGTATGAGGAAGATTTCGATTTTGTAGGAATTTCAGAGACTTTGTTCAACAGCTCTCATGATTGGCTGGCAACCATTCAAGGGTATTCCCTATATCGCAGGGATAAAGAGGACAAAAAAGGGGGAGGGGTATACCTATATATCAAAAATTATGTACAAGTGAATGTGAGAGATGACATCACTAAAGGGAGCAAGGGAGGAGGTGAAATCCTTATGGGTAGAGCTACAAAGGGAGGAAACTAAGGGCAACATAGTACTGGGAGTATGCTATATGCCCCATAAATCACACAACTAGGAAACAAGAGGGGAATACAAAGACAATGAATTTCAAAAGAGGCAACTTCCCTAGAGCATATTAAATAAGGGCATTAGCCAGTGCATCCCAATGGGAAATACATTTAAAAGATCTAATAAATGTCCCAGGTGGCTTAACTTCAACGTAAAAATGCATATAAAAGCAAAGGACAAGGCCTTCCAAAAATAAAAGGCTGAGGGATCATCAGCAGCATTCCAACTTTACAAAGAATGCAACAAGAAATGTAAGGGTGAAATCAGGGCGGCTAAGAGAACACCAAAGACACATAGCGGAGGAAAGTAAAAAAAATCCCAAGAAATTATTTAAGTACATAAATAGTAAGAAAGGGAGGTCAGATCATATTGGTCCCATAAGGAATGATGAAGGGAACCTGGTTACTAAGGCTGGAGAGATGGCGAAAGGTATTGAATTTATTCTTCTCCTCAGTCTTCACAAGGGAATCGGGGGGCTTCAGTAACCAAAACTGCAATGTTTATCCTCGTGACATGTCACAGAAAGCACCCTCATGGCTTAGAGAAGACAGAATTAGAAATAGACTTGAAAAACTTAACACAAACCAGTCACAGGGACCAGATGGCTTGCACCCGAGGGTCCTTAAGGAACTCAATCAAGGAATTGCCAGACCATTGTTCCTAATTTTTACGAACAGTCTACTGACTGGAATGGTACCAGCTGATTGGAGAAAAGCCAATGTAGCACCAATATTTAAAAAAGGGTCAAGATACATCCTTGGGAATTACAGACCAGATAGCCTAACATCAATAGTATGCAAGCTCTTGGAGGGGATGATAAGGGACTATATACAAGATTTTAGTAGTGAAAATAATATAATTAGCAGAAATCAGCATCGTTCTTGCCAAACCAATCTATTACCTTCTATGAGGAGGTGAGCTGCCAAGGTCCATAGATGTGGTGTATCTGGATTTTGCAAAAGCATTTGATACAGTTCCCCATACACGTTTACTGTACAAAGAAAGGTCTGTTGGCATGGACCATAGGTTGAATACATGAATTGAAAACTGGCTACAGGGGCAAGTACAGAGGGTAGTGATAAATGGGGAGTACTCGGAATGGTCTGGGGTGGAAAGTAGGGTCAACCAGGGTTCTGTCCTGGGGTCTATGTTATTTAATTTATTCATAAACGACCTGGAAACAGCTCAATCACAGTATTTGCGGACGATACAAAGCTAAGCAGGGCAATAAATTATCCGCGAAATTTGGAAACATTGCAAGAAGATCTGAACAAATTAATAGTGTGGGCAACTACATGGCAAATTAAGTTTAATGTAGAAAAATGTTAAATAATGCATTTGGGTGGCAAAAATATGAATGCAATTTACTCACTAGGGGGAGAACCTCTGGGGGAATCTAGGATGGAAAAGGACCTGGGGGTCCTAGTAGATGACAGGCTCAGCAATGGCAGGAAATGCCAAGCTGCTGCAAGCAAAGCAAACAATATTGGCATGCATTAAAAAGGGGATTAACTTCAGAGATAAAACGATAATTCTCCCACTCGACAAGACTCTGGTTCGGCTGCACCTGGAGTATGTCATCCAGTTCTGGGCACCAGTCCTCGGGAGGGATGTGCTTTAACTGGAGAGGGTCCAGAGAAGGGCAACAAAGCTAATTAAGAGACTGGAGGATCTTAGTTATGAGGAAAGGTCACAAGCACTGAACTTATTCTGGAGAAGAGACACTTGAGAGGGGATATGATTTCAATGTACAAATACCGTACTGGTGACTAGGGATGAGCCGAACACCCCCCCCCCCCGTTCGGTTCGCACCAGAACCTTCGAACGGACCGAAAGTTTGCGCGAACGTTAGAACCCTATTAAATACAATGGACGCGAACATTCGAAATCTAAAGAGCTAATTATAACGACTAATATGCATGTTATTGTCCTAAAAAGGGTTTGGGGACCCGGGTTCTGTCCCAGGGGACATGTATCAATGCAAAACAAAGTTTTAAAAACGGCCGTTTTTCGGGAGCAGTCATTTTAATGATGCATAAAGTGAAAAAAAAAAAAGTCAAATATTCCTTTAAATATCGTACCTGGGGGGTGTCTAAAGTATGCCTGTGAAGTGGCATGTGTTTCCCGTGTTTAGAACTGTCCCTGCACAAAATGACATTTCTAAAGGAAAAAAAGCCATTTGAAACTGCTTGCGGCTTTAATGTAATGTCTGGTCCCGGTAATATGGATGAAAATCTTTGAGAAAAATGGCATAGCTACCCCATCACCCCCCCCCACCTACCCCAGCCCTTTACCAGCCCCTTTGGGTCTTGTATGGATATTAAGGGGAACCCCGCACACAAAATAAAAAAGACCCTATATACTCTGAAAAGCAGTATACAGGCGGTGCAAATAAGACAGGGACTGTAGGTTTGTTCTTAAGTAGAATCTGTTTTTTAATTTTGAACAGGTACATTGTTTAAGTGTAGCTCCAGCCAAAAAATATATTTTTAAGCTTTTTGGAAAACATAGGGAAGGGTTATCACCCCTGTAACATTTGTTTTGCTGTCTGTGCCCCTGTTCAGAACATTTCACCTCACTTTCCGTCCCAATGACAACTGTTTTTGAAAAGTGTGGTTTTTATTGAAACAAGGATTGGTGATAAAGCATCAGTAGAGAGGAGACACCTTTTTCCCATATTAACTCTTACAGGAGAGAATTTCCCTTCCTTGGGGTAGATTTCCTCTCACTTCCTGTTGTCTCCTTCCGTTTGCAAGTAGGAGTCGTTTGTAAGTTGGATGTTTGAACGTAGGGGCCTGCCGTATATACTCTGCTAAATTTGCCCCTTACATGTTGGTGTTGCCACAACACTGTGAGCCCTCACAGTTACTCTTGGTGGGCGCTGGAACGCCCTGCTGTGAACTACTATATCAGGAATTATATTTACATGCCATTGTTGAACAGTGGTAGGAAAAATTGGGCCTTTGGTGGTGGTGCTGGTGCCACAACAATGTAAGCCCTCACAGTTACTCTTGGTGGGTGCATGAATGGGCCCTGCTGTGAATTATTAGATCAAGAATTGTAATTGCATGCCCCTGTTGAACAGGGGCAGAAAAATTGGGCCTTTGGTGGTGGTGGTGGTGGTGGTGGTGTTGCCACAACACTGTAAGCCCTCACAGTTACTCTTGGTGGGCGCAGGAATGGGCCCTGCTGTGAATTATTAGATCAATAATTGTAATTACATGCCCCTGTAGAACAGTGGCTGAAAAATTGGGCCTTAGCCACTGGTGCCACAACACTGCAACCCCTCACAGATACTGTACTTGGAGCACAGCAATGAGCCCTGTTGCAAAGTATTGCATCAAAAATTGTAATTACACGCCCCTGTTAAACAGGGGCAGAAAAATTGGGCCTTAGGCACTGGTGCCACAACACTGCAACCCCTCACAGATACTGTACTTGGAGCACAGTAATGAGCCCTGTTGCAAAGTATTGCATCAAAAATTTTAATTACACGCTCCTGTTAAACAGGGCCTGAAAAATTGGGCCTTAGGCACTGGTGCTGGTGCCACAACACTGCAACCTCTCCCAGATACTCTAGTTGGAGTGCAAGAATGAGCCCTGCTACAAAACATTGCATCACAAATTGTAATTACACGCCCCTGTTCAACAGGGGCTGAAAAATTGGGCCTTAGGCACTGGTGCTGGTGCCACGACACTGCAACCTCTCCCAGATACTCTAGTTGGAGTGCAGGAATGAGCCCTGCTGCAAAGCATTGCGTCAAAAATCGTAATTACATGCCCCTGTTAAACAGGGGCTGAAAAATTGGGCCTTAGCCACTGGTGGCGGCACCCAGAAACAAAAATGTTCTTCCAAGCTATCATCATGAATCGGATCATTGAGGAGGAGGAGGATAGTCAGTCAACATAACAGGACAGTCACTCAGCATCAGCATCAGTCTTGAAGGGATGTGACATTTGAAAATAAATTATTCTGTTATATCAGCTTCAGGTGCTTGGTAGCTGGTGGTGATCCAAGACTGGTTCATCTTTATGAAGGTCAGTCGATCAACCGAGTCGGTGGACAGGCGTACAATGTGATCCGTGACAAATCCTCCAGCAGCAACTGAATGTGCGTTCCGAAAGAACGCTGGATGCAGGACAGGCCAGTAGCTCAATTGCATACTGTGCAAGCTCTGGCCAGTGATCCATCCTCAAGACCCAGTAAGCCAGAGGATTTTCGGTGGGAAAGGTGTCCAAGTCTGACCTTGCCCCTAGGTATTCCTGCACCATGTATATCAGACGCTGGCGATGGTTGCTGGAACCGATCATACCTTGGGGCTGTGGACTAAAGAATTGTCTGAACGCATCGGTCAGACGGCCACCTTCCCCACCGCTCCTTCTTTGACTGACCGAAGCCTCAGCAACTCGTTGTCCAGGACCAGGAGTTTGTAACCTCCCAGTCTCTGGGAACGCGTTGCACAGACCGTTCTGCAAGGCCTCCCGGAGTTGTCTCATCCTCTGCTCCCTCTGCGACGGTAAGCTAAGGTCCGCAACCTTACCCTTGTACCGTGGATCAAGGAGAGTGGCCAGCCAGTAATGGTCCCTCTCCTTGATCCGAAGAATACGAGGATCCTTTCGCAGACTTTGCAGGATCAGGGAGGCCATGCAGCGTAGGTTAGCTGAGGCATTCGGTCCGGAGTCCTCTGGGTCACTAAGGACGACATGATCCGCAGCCACCTCCTCCCAGCCACGTACAAGTCCACTGGTTTCTTGGGACTGTAAATCATCCCTAAAAGACTGCTGCTGTTGATGCTGAGTGCCAGGCTCCACCTCCATGCTGACACAATCCTCCTCCTCCTCCTCTTTCTGTGGGATGGGTGGGACAGAAGGAACACTGTCTGGGTAAAGGGGGCCTTGAGAGGCAAGGAAGTCCTCCTCTTCCTGCCTCTGTTCTGCCTCAAGTGCCCTGTCCATTATTCCACGCAGCGTATGCTCCAACAGGTGGACAAGAGGTACAGTGTCACTGATGCATGCACTGTCACTGCTCACCATCCTCTTGGCCTCCTCAAATGGTGCCAGGACAGTGCATGCATCCCTGATCATGCCCCACTGGCGTGGTGAAAAAAACCAGAGCTCCCCTGACCCTGTCCTGGTGCCATAGTCGCACAGGTACTCATTGATGGCCCTCTGCTGCATGTGCAGCCGCTGCAGCATGGCCAACGTTGAGTTCCACCTGGTGGGCATGTCACATATAAGGCGGTTCTTGGGCAGGTTCAACTCCTTTTGCAGCTCAGCCAGCCGAGCACTGGCATTATATGATCTGCGGAAATGCACACAGACTTTCCTGGCCTGCCTCAGGACATCCTTAAGCCCGGGTACCTGCCCAAGAACCGCTGCACCACCAGGTTAAGGACGTGAGCCACACAGGGCACATGGGTCAGTTGTCCCTGTCGGAGGGCGGAGAGGAGGTTGGTGCCATTGTCGCAAACCACCATTCCTGGCTTAAGCTGGCGTGGCGTCAACCACCTCTCGGCCTGCCCCTGCAGAGCTGACAGAACCTCTGCCCCAGTGTGGCTGCTGTCCCCCAAACACACCAGCGCAAGCACGGCATGGCATCTTTTTGCCTGCGTACTTGCGTAGCCCCTTGAACGCACCGCTGGTTCCGAGGACAAAGCACAGGAAGAGGCCATGGAGGAAGAAGAAGAGGAGGGGGTGGAGGAGAGAGGTGTGTCACAACCAGTAGTAGCATTTTGGAGGCATGGCGGCGGAACAACCTCCAACACAACTGCACCTTGTCCTGCATCCTTCCCAGCTGCCAAAAGAGTGACCCAATGGGCCGTGAAAGAAAGGTAACGTCCCTGTCCATGCCTGCTGGACCATGAGTCAGCGGTAATATGCACCTTACCGCTGACCGTCCTGTCCAGCGAAGCATGGACATTGCCTTCCACATGGCGGTAGAGAGCCGGAATCGCCTTCCGTGAGAAAAAGTGGAGTTTGGTAACCTGCCACTGAGGAACCGCACATTGCACAAACTTACGGAAGGGGGCCGAGTCTACCAACTGAAAAGGCAGCAGTTGAAGTGCTAGCAATTTAGCCAAGCTAGCATTCAACCGCTGGGCATGTGGATGGCTGGGAGTGAACTTCTTTTGACGGTCCAGCAGCTGGGGCAGGGAAATTTGCCTGCTAGAATCGGACGTCGGTGTACTGCTAGCAGAGTGCCCGCAAGTACTTGGCTGTGACACACCTAATTCTACACCTTCATTCCTCTCAGTGCAGGTTTCAGGAGGACTGAAGGTATAGTGGGGTTGGAGATCCCAGCTGATGCGGAGCAAGGAGAGGTCCACTTTGTTCTTTGGTGTGGGTCTTTAAGGTAGGCTTGCCAACGAGCTGCATGGCAGGTCAACATATGTCTGGTCAAGCATGTGGTGCCCAAGCGGCTGATGTTTTGGCCACGCGAGATACGCTTGAGACATATGTTGCAAACAGCAGCGGTGCGATCTGATGCACTCGACTCAAAAAAGGCCCACACCAAAGAACTTTTGGAATAACGGGCAGAGGCAGCGCCCTGCACAGGCGGAGCTCTGCGGTGTGATTCAGTCGGTGTGCTGCCCTTACGCTGGCCCCCAGAGGGCATCCTGCCTCGTTGGAGATGTGCCTCCTCCTTATCCTCCTCCTCCTCCTCTCTCCTATCAGGCACCCACGTGGAGTCAGTGACCTCATCATCCCCTCCCTCCTCATCACTGGAACCAGTCTGACAGTATGCTGCAGCTGCTGGAACATGACTGCCAGATTGGTGTCCTTCTTGAGCATCCCCTTTCTCTGCTCTCACGCTACTGCCTTCCTCTAGCTGGGTATCATCTTCAGACCCTTCGAAATGCTGGGCATCCTCCTGGAGCATGTTCCCAACACTGTGCTCAAACAGTTCAGGGGACTCCTCAGGAGGACACGGTGGGTCTAGGGAAGGAGTGACTGATGATGACATTGAGGATGCTTTGGCAGCTGCTTTGCCAGTACCCTGAGCCTGGGTGAGAGAGGATGAGGAGGATGAGGAGGGCTTGGTCATCCACTCTACCAAGTCTCTGGCATGATGCGGCTCAACATGTCCAGCTGCCGAAAATAAGGACAAGCGTGTCCCATGGCCACATGCTGATGACGATGCACCGCGTCCACGACGAGCACTGTTGTCTCTAGACACAGAGCCTGCTTGCCCTCTTTTATTGGCTCCTGACTGTCTGCCTCTCCTTGTTTGCCTTCCAGACATTCTAAAGGCCTGCAGGGAGATGGGAAAACCAGCAATAAGGGGTAGCTTCAGGTGTATATTTTGCAAGAAGCACACTACGCCTGCTGTAAGTGCTGCAGATGCCTGCCTGTGTTACACAACAGGAAAACACAGCAATAAGGGCTAGCTTCTGGTGTATATTTTACAAGAAGCACACTACACCCGCTGTAAGTGCTGCAGATGCCTGTTAGTGTAACACAAAAGAAAAAAAACTATCAGCAATAAGGGGTAGCTTCAGGTGTATAATGTGCAGGAGGCACACTATGTCCGCTGTAAGTGCTGCAGATACCTGCCTGTGTTACACAACAGGAAAAAACAGCAATAAGGGCTAGCTTCAGGTGTATATTTTGCAGGAAGCACACTACGCCTGCTGTAAGTGCTGCAGATGCCTGCCTGTGTTACACAGCAGGAAAACACAGCAATAAGGCCTAGCTTCAGGTGTATATTTTGCAGGAAGCACACTACGCCTGCTGTAAGTGCTGCAGATGCCTGCCTGTGTTACACAACAGGAAAACACAGCAATAAGGCCTAGCTTCAGGTGTATATTTTGCAGGAAGCACACTACGCCTGCTGTAAGTGCTGCAGATGCCTGCCTGTGTTACGCAACAGGAAAAAACAGCAATAAGGGCTAGCTTCAGGTGTATATTTTGCAGGAAGCACACTACGCCTGCTATAACTGCTGCAGATGCCTGCCTGTGTTACACAACAGGAAAACACAGCAATAAGGCCTAGCTTCAGGTGTATATTTAGCAGGAAGCACACTATGCCTGCTATAACTGCTGCAGATGCCTGCCTGTGTTACACAACAGGAAAACACAGCAATAAGGCCTAGCTTCAGGTGTATATTTTGCAGGAAGCACACTACGCCTGCTGTAAGTGCTGCAGATGCCTGTTAATGTAACACAAAAGAAAAAAAACTACGAGCAATAAGGGGTAGCTTCAGGTGTATAATGTGCAGGAGGCACACTACATCCACTGTAAGTGCTGCAGATGCCTGCCTGTGTTACACAACAGGAAAAGACAGCAATAAGGCCTAGCTTCAGGTGTATATTTTGCAGGAAGCACACAACGCCTGCTATAACTGCTGCAGATGCCTGCCTGTGTTACACAACAGGAAAAAACAGCAATAAGGGCTAGCTTCAGGTGTATATTTTGCAGGAAGCACACTACGCCTGCTGTAAGTGCTGCAGATGCCTGCCTGTGTTACACAACAGGAAAACACAGCAATAAGGCCTAGCTTCAGGTGTATATTTTGCAGGAAGCACACTACGCCTGCTGTAAGTGCTGCAGATGCCTGCCTGTGTTACACAACAGGAAAAACCAGCAATAAGGGCTAGCTTCAGGTGTATATTTTGCAGGAAGCACACTACGCCTGCTATAACTGCTGCAGATGCCTGTCTGTGTTACACAACAGGAAAAAAACAGCAATAAGGGCTAGCTTCAGGTGTATATTTTGCAGGAGGCACACTACGCCTGCTATAACTGCTGCAGATGCCTGCCTGTGTTACACAACAGGAAAAAACAGCAATAAGGGCTAGCTTCAGGTGTATATTTTGCAGGAAGCACACTACACCTGCTATAACTGCTGCAGATGCCTGCCTGTGTTACACAACAGGAAAACACAGCAATAAGGCCTAGCTTCAGGTGTATATTTTGCAGGAAGCACACTACGCCTGCTGTAAGTGCTGCAGATGCCTGCCTGTGTTACACAACAGGAAAAACAGCAATAAGGGCTAGCTTCAGGTGTATATTTTGCAGGAAGCACACTACGCCTGCTATAACTGCTGCAGATGCCTGCCTGTGTTACACAACAGGAAAACACAGCAATAAGGGCTAACTTCAAGTGCATATTTTGCAGGAAGCACACTACGCCTGCTATAACTGCTGCAGATGCCTGCCTGTGTTACACAACAGGAAAACACAGCAATAAGGCCTAGCTTCAGGTGTATATTTTGCAGGAAGCACACTACGCCTGCTGTAAGTGCTGCAGATGCCTGTTAGTGTAACACAAAAGAAAAAAAACTACGAGCAATAAGGGGTAGCTTCAGGTGTATAATGTGCAGGAGGCACACTATGTCCGCTGTAAGTGCTGCAGATGCCTGCCTGTGTTACACAACAGGAAAACACAGCAATAAGGGCTAGCTTCAGGTGTATATTTTGCAGGAAGCACACTACGCCTGCTATAACTGCTGCAGATGCCTGCCTGTGTTACACAACAGGAAAACACAGCAATAAGGGCTAGCTTCAGGTGTATACTGTGCAGGAGGCTTAGCAAAAATATCACTGACACTGTCCCCTGCCTATCCTTCTCTCTCCCTGCACACAAGGTTTAGCAGAATATCACTGACACTGTCCCTGCCTATCCTTCTCTCTCCCTGCACACAAGGTTTAGCAGAATATCACTGACACTGCCCCCTGCCTATCCTTCTCTCTCCCTGCACACAAGGTTTAGCAGAATATCACTGACACTGTCCCTGCCTATCCTTCTCTCTCCCTGCACACAAGGTTTAGCAGAATATCACTGACACTGTCCCTGCCTATCCTTCTCTCTCCCTACACACAAGGTAAATGAACAAATATCACTAACACTGCCCCTGCCTATCCTTCTCTCTCCCTGAACCGGAGCACACTACACAAGGCCGCCGCGCTGGCGGCCTTTTATAGTGTGGGGCGTGTACTAAACCCCCCTGAGCTATAATTGGCCACAGGCATCCTGCCTGTGGCCAATTATGGCTCTCCTCGCTACCTGGCGCTGTGATTGGCCAAGCATGCGGGGTCACAGTGCATGCTTGGCCAATCACAGTGCCGGGATTGCACTGCGATGGCGCAGTGTATTGTGGGCCGTTCGCTTCACTCGAATTTGGCGCGAACGGCCCAAAACGGTCGATCTTCGCCGAACGATCAAACAGCCGATGTTCGAGTCGAACGTATGTTCAACTCGAACACCGAGCTCATCCCTACCGGTGACCCCACAATAGTGAATTTATTAAGACACATGGCCATTCACTAAAATTAGAAGAAAAGCGGTTTTACCTTAAACTGCATAGAGAGTTCTTTACTGTAAGAGTGGTAAGGATGTGGAATTCTCTTCCACAAGCAGTGGTTTCAGCAGGGAGCATCGATAATTTTAAAAAGCTATTAGATAAGCACCTGAACAACCACAAAATACAGGGATATGCAATGTAATACTGACATAAAATCACACACATAGGCTGGACTTGATGGACTTTTGTCTTTTTTCGGCCTTGCCTACTATGTAACTATCTATGTAACTATGCAACATGAGCAGACATACTGTATATGTACACATGTGTGCATGGAGCATTTCTCTTCTGCTCCCTTTACTTCTTAGCCCGCTATTTCCTTATGGGTAAATTATCAGCAGCCATAAAAAGCTTTCTCTGTTCGGTGCTCATTATCAGCTGAGGAAGGAGGCATGGCTAGCCTTCCGAAGTGCGTTCTGAGTGGCTGTTCCATCCCGAGGTCTGACAGGTATCCACCGACTCTTGACAGCTCGTTCCTCCAGCGTTCTCTCTCACCCATCCAGTGGAGCTGCCGCTGTGGCGAGGACTGACGTCACGATCCCATGCAATCTCACCATCACCATCAGAGCTCATCCAAGCCCAGACTTTCACACATGTTAACCTGTGAGTGGAACTTGTTATTGATTTTAATATTGTCTTAAATAAACTGTGCTACACCATTGGTCGCCTGGCGCCCCTCTCTTCCTCCTTTTCTCTTCATCAAGGGCCTTGGAAAAAAGACTCAACTGACCCTCTGGCTGGGTCATCAGCGGGCATACTAAAAGCCCCAGACTGGGGGTCCCCCTGCAACCATGTTTTAATCAGGTTAATCCGCTGTGCTTCAAAACCAGAAGAGCGTGGCTTAAGTTTAAAGTATAGCATCCAACTATTTTGAAGTTTGGAAAACATATGGGGGTCACCAGAAAAACGATCAGGCGGGTTAACCTTGTGCTCTGGCTCCTGCATTACTGCTGAAGGTGCGTTTACATGCACAGATAGTTCCTGGACTTGGTGTGTCAATTTGCAAACCTCCTCAGCAAATAAACGAGCCTGTATACAGTCCATCTTATTTTTGATAAAGGCTTGTAATAATGTCTCGCTTACCTCTAATGCAGGTGGTCAAACATTATAGCTGGCTGCTGTGTTCTTCGCCTATATTAGCCCCCTTTCCCATAAGGCAAGCAGGCTTACTGGTACTTGTTTGCCCCCAGGACGTATACACAATGCTATAGTACTTGGCTACCATGCCAGGGCAGGCACAAACTGAGCAAAGCAAGCAGGCAGTTACGGTTGGCAGACAGGCAGAATGGTTCAATGACAGTCCAGGTAAAAGGCAGGCAGATTTCAGAGAATAGTCATTATCCAGTCCGAGGTCATACACAAGGAAATACAATCTAGAAGAGCAGGGCAGAAAATTGCTTGGATAAGCCATAATTACATAGTCTGGTTGCAAAAAGACACAAGTTTATTTAGTATAGAGAAAGGGTGCTTTATGCCATCATACAAGTCTGTTTTTCCACTTAAGCCCCATACACACGGTCGGACTTCCATCGGACTTTTCCCTGGATTTTTGTCCGAACGGAGTTGGCCGGGCACACCCATAGCATACACACCACAGGACTTTCCTGCAAACTTTCCCAAAACTTTTTGCAACATCACTTGGTTTTTCTGCTCTTTTCTGCTCTTTACCGCCACCCTTTGGTCAACTTCTGCTATTGTTGGTTGATTTTAACATTAGTTGTTTTGTCCATCGGACAAAAGTCCTATGGTTTTCTGTACACACGGTCGGACTTTGCTCCATTGGACTTTTGTTGGCCAAAAGTTTGTCCGTTTGCAGATCCAACTTTTGTCTGATGAAAACAAAAACAAAAAAAAAAAAGTTTGTCTGATGGAGCGTACACGCGGTCGGATTGTTGGTCCAACTTGCTCAAAATGCAGTTTGTTGGCCAAAAATCCGACCGTGTGTACGGGGCTTAATACTCAAGATTACGATTATGGAGTTCATATCACTAATTTATTAAGTGAACATACAACCTCTTTCATAAAAAGCCTTAAAAAGCCAACGATAAAAAAGAAAACAGGGTGCCAATTTATATGAGCTAGAGCAAAGGAATGTAAAGGCAAGGCATTGTTCATAGCAAGCAACCCATTAAGTTCCAGCTGTCATTTTTCTAGTATCAAGCCTTGTACACACGACCGAGTTTCTCGTCGTTAAAAACACGTCGTTTTTCTGGACGAGATTCTTGTTAACCTTGACGAGTTTCTCGTCAAGCTTTCCATGCGTACACACTGACAATTCCAAATCTCGTCGTTGTTCTGCGCGGTCACGTCCAGCACGTACAACGGCAGTATAAAGGGGAAGATCGATTTCCCTGGCGCCACCCCTTGGGCTGCTTTTGCTGATCTTGTGTTACCGCGTGTGAAGTAAAAGTTTGGGAAGAGACGATTCGCGCTTTTCAGTCTTCGTGCTTTCAGTTTGTTTTCTGCGGTTCAGTTTGTGCTTGTGGGTTCGTATCTTGTCTTTCAGGGCGTGTAGGCAGGTCGTATCTGTTTTACAGTGTGTTCTTGCCCGTTCGCTTCTGAATTTCAGTTCGTTCTTCATAGGCCTTGCTGTTCTAAAGTGCGTTCTGTTTAGTACGTTCTAATAAGACGACCGTTTCCTAGCCATGTCGCGGGTACGTTCTCGTCGTCGAGTTCGTGCTATGCGGGCGCTTGGTGTGGGTCTGCTTGTTTTGGACCAAGACGAGTCCATGAACGGGGTGAGGAGGAGTTCATGGACCAAGAATTGGTTGCTCCAGCGGGACCAATTCTGTCATATGCCTCTGCTGCGGGAGATCGTCGACAATAATCCTGAGGACTACAGGAATTTTCTGCGGATGTCTGACCCCGTTTTTCAGCATCTTTTGGCTTTAGTGTCCCCCTATATTACCAGGCAGGACACCGTTATGCGGGAAGCCATCAGTGCTGAGCAGAGGCTCATCGCCACGTTACGTTACCTGGCAACAGGGAGAAGTCTGTAGGACTTGAAGTTCACGACAGGCATCTCCCCCCAGGCTCTGGGCCTCATAATCCCAGACACCTGTTCTGCCATTATCCAAGTCCTGCAGGAGGACTATATTAGGGTAAGTTTTCTCCTTTTACATCACATTTTATGTATTTCATGTATTCTAATGTATTGTATTTCTTTCATCCTTCCCTAATTACCATGATTGTAATATGCTGAGAATGTCCCCTTTGTCCTCATGCATGCTGGAAGCTTTTAAATGCCCCTTTTTTCTCCTCCATGCATATTTCCCTTCACTAACCTCTCCATCAGTGGCGGCTATTGCTCAAAATGTTTGGGGGGCCACCCCAAAATTTTATATATAAACTTCCTCCATTTTTGCGACTGTGCCTATTAAACGCCACCAGTTGCCCCCTCCAATGCAGCCAGTTTGCCCCCTCCAATGCAGCCAGTTTGCCCCCTCCAATGCAGACAGTTTGCCCCCTCCAATGCAGCCAGTTCCCCCCCAGCCCTGCACTTACCTTATTCTGGTCAGCGCCATCCTTCTTCTCTCCTTGATGTCTTCTCCTGCCCTCGATGTTGCATCAGCCAATCAGGTTACCGGTAAACAGACTTGGTGAACATGATTGGCAGAGGAGCCTGTCAGTGTTTACCCAAGGAATGCACCCCCCCCCCTGTGTCCCCTGGTTAACTTTTATGAAGCCATTTACATCCCTCAGGCTGTAATCGCCAAGGCTATTTGTCCCCCTGTCTCTGATAGGCAATTTTCACCCCAAAAATGCTGCAGTTATTCATATGGCCGTTGCTCAACAGGGGGACATCCACCTGAATAGTGGGCGGCATTGACAATACCTAGGTTAATGCAAGGCATGAACCTATGTATTGTTCTGAGTGACGGGCGCAGGAGAGAGGGGGCAGCGCTCCAGCGCCCACTCTGGACGCACCGCCACTGCAATGCTATCCTGTGGCCAAACACATCTAGCCCCCCCCCAAATTTGATTATAATGGACCATCAGAGGGGGTGATGAATATGATACTTGAGCCTTCCATTATACTTTTAAAAAACACATTAAACTGAGATTTTGATTGATGTTGGGTTCAAATGTATTTTATTATAATCTGCTTGCAATGTTATGTGCAAAAGTACTAATTTTTTTTATCTTGTTTGTCTCCACAGCTTTCTTCCACGCCACAGGAATGGCAGACTGTGGCATCAGAGTTTGCCACGCGGTGGGACTTCCCCAACTGCGGTGGAGCCATTGACGGGAAGCACGTCTGCATCGTGCCGCCACCCCGTTCTGGGTCCTACTACTACAACTACAAGGGGTTTCATAGCATTGTGCTGATGGCGGTGGTGTCAGCACGGTATGAATTCCTCTATGTGGATGTGGGGAAGAATGGCCAGATGTCCGATGGGGGATCCTTCATCCAGACGGAGTTTGCCCTCCGTCTCCAGAGTGACGACCTTGCATTGCCACCGGATGCAGGGAATACTGAAGGACTCCCCTTTGTTTTTTTGGCTGATGAAGCCTTCGGACTCGGACCGCACCTCATGAGGCCATTTCCCCAGAGGACCCTGACCCCAGAGAAGACGGTGTTCAACTACCGGCTGGCCAGGGCCCGAAGAGTCGTAGAAAATGCCTTCGGGATAATGGCCAGCCGGTTCCGCCTTTTTATGACTCCTATTCACTTGGCGGAGTACAAAATTAACTATGTTGTTTTATGCTGCTGTATGCTCCATAATTTTCTGAGCCGAAAATCAACAAATTATATGGCCTCAATATTGCCTGAGGCAGGACTTTCATATGGCAATACCCTGCCGAGCCTCGAATCTGCCTGTCCTGGCTTGCCCCCCCAAAATGCCCGTGAGGTTCGTGAGAAATATCTGGAATATTTCACGGGTAGGGAGGCAAATCCTATGCCAGGCCATGTGTAAATCTTCTTGGAGAAAGAACTAATTAAAAATCTGATTAAATCTTTTAACTTTTGTTTTTTCCTGTCTCCTAGTTTGTCTTAGTGCATTTGTAGTGCCAAGTGTATTTTCCTTTAGTAAATACCAACCATTTCACTATGAACCACAAAAATATACACAAATAAGGTTAGAGTATATTTGAAAAAGAAGCTACACTTTGTTGTTGTTCAAAAATTTTACTCTGTGCACATTCACACACATGGTAAATAGAACAGTATGTTTTTTTCTTTTTTTGGCTGGCCACAAACCGGCTTTTTTTATTTTTATGAAAATACAAAAACATCAGTAGCATTCAACAAACTCCAACATTGGATACCTCTCGGCAATATGAGACATTCACTTACACAAAATATGTCTCTATCTGGCCGTCCTAATATGGGGTATTGGCACCCCTGGCCAAGCCAAAATTTGAATATGCACACAATTTGAAGTAATTTCCAATAGGGATTTTTAGACTCCTGATCCCTATTGTCAACATGTGCTATCTGCCATCAGGGGTGATCAATGGACGTGTTTTGGGGGTGCAACCCCTTCTTCAGTTCACCTACTTGAGATACGAGGAAGGGGTTGCACCCCCAAAACACGTACATGGATATCCCCTGATGGCAGATGGCACATGTTGACACACTGTGTGCATATTCAAATTTTGGCTTGATTGATTGTCTAAAAGCTTAAAAAAGGGGGAAGAACAATCTCAAACCAAAAATGGGGGTTTTGATGCCTTATTCAATTCTCCCCAAAACATCTAGGATGTCTTTAAAGGTTTGATCCATCACATGAATTCTTTGCTTAATTCTGTCCAGTTCTGTGCTACATTCCATCACTTGCTGTATGATTCGTAGGGCACTATCAGCAGAGAAATGCGTACTTTCTTTCACCACAACATTTACATCCCCTATAAAAAAATACAAAAGGTATTATAACTCTGCAGGCCTACATCTCTTACCTGAAGCTGTGGTGACAGATACTGACCTGTTGTGGTGACCAGTTCCACCACGTCATCCACTTCTCCTTCCTGCACTTCTCCTTCCTCCACCTCTTCAACTTCCTCAACATCCTCAGGTTGTGGGTCTTTGTGAGGTTGTGGTTGTTTAGAAGGTGTGGGGTTCCTGTGCTCCCTGGAGTGTTCTCCTCCCAGTCTTCTCTCCCCTATGAGAATCAAACAAAAGGTATAGTTATCACACAGAAATTTTGTATAAAAAATAAAAACATGATACATTGGTTGGAAGTGGGGTACAAGTGTCTGTTTGGGCGGGATTTCAAGATGAAGACATTATTTTTAAAAACTATATTCTTTAATATTCAACTTTGGCTGTCAATTTTTAGACATGGAGGCACCACAAAAATTCACTGATGCACCTATGTGGGACACCCAAAAAAGGAGGTTCTGGTGGCCCACACTATAGTGCTCAAAAGTACAGATGTGGAACCAGCTGCTGAGTGTCCTCTCCTTTACACTGATTAAAGTTTGCATTTCATTATCTTTACTAACACATCATCTAGCCAACAATGTAAGAACAACTATTGAATAAAAACAGGCAGTTGTGTAAAATATTTTAACCCTGTAAAATCTATACAAATCGTGCATAGTGGCCGAACGATGTGTCTGTAACGAACGATTACTGTGCCAAACCAAGTTCAAACTATGACATTTTATAAGGTACAATAGAAAAATGCAATAACATGGAGCAACATGCAAGTTGTAAAATACAATAATAGGAAAAATGGGCAAAAAAAACGTACTTTTTTCAAGCATTCTCTTAATGCTCCTTAACTGCTCCGGCTCCCTCAGTTTGAGGTCAGACCACCTCTTTCTGAGCTGCTCATTTGATATTTTCACCCCGAAATTCTTCTTCAGACTCTTCACAACTTTCTTCATGATTTTGGCCTTCCTTCGATTAGGTTTGCTATACGGCCCATGCTTTGCGTCATAATCCAACTTTAGCAATATGTCCACCATCTCCGCCATCTCCGCGTAAGACATATTAGATGCCTTGAATCTCCTTCCTGGTCGTGACGTTTCCTCAGTCTCCGGGCTTGTCTCCTCCTCGTTATTTGAGGAATTAGCAGACACCTGCTGTGAATCCGCCATATCTATCTGCGCGCCGAAAGAGAAGGGGCGGGGAAAAGATGTTACTTAGAACGTCATGGGCGGGCGATGTGTGCGGAGCAACGTGTGAGTAGTTTTACGCATGCGTGGTGTATATATAGCAAATACACATGTGACTAGACTACGTTCGGTTTGCGGAGAGAGGAGTAAAAGTGACGGACGTGCGAACGAAGGTATGTGATTTTGAGACTTTGAGAAATTGGTGGCCTATACTGTCTAGAGAATGTTGGAGGATATATATGGTGACTAAGATTTACAGGAGGTTAGACTGTGTGACTCACATTATTTTTTGGTCTTTTTTTTTTGGCTTGCAGACCCAAAATGAATGTCTTTATCACTGACAAGGAATTCCTTGCGGAATTTATAGACCGGGTAAGGGAGCTGCCCGCTCTGTGGGAAACAAAAAACCCC
The DNA here is from genome assembly GCA_029206835.1 of Rana muscosa. Lineage (NCBI taxonomy): Eukaryota > Metazoa > Chordata > Amphibia > Anura > Ranidae > Rana > Rana muscosa. The sequence continues at coordinate 171,348,131 of CM055128.1, read as the reverse complement.
ATACATAGAAAAAAAGGGGTAAGAAAAGCAGCGCTGGAGAGCCTGCTCCCATTTGTGCATACCAAGGTGCCCACAGCAACAGCAAAACAGGTGGACACTAAAATAGGGAGCTTGAGAGGCACATACAGGACTGAACGCTCTAAGGTCCTGGCTTCTCAGAGGTCAGGAGCAGCAGCAGATGATGTGTATGTCCCGAATTTGTGGTACTACAGCAGGATGTCCTTTCTGGATGACCACATTGAGGCAAGGCCATCACTGTCCACTCTTCCCCCCAGACTTCCCTGCAGCCAACCTGAGCCTTCTCTGGAGCAAGAGGAGGCAGCCATCCTGGAAGAAGCTGATTTGGACATCTGGAGCCAGGTATAGTAATTAATGAAAAGGTATTCTGAGAAAATGAATGCAGGAAAAATAAGCCAATATGAAAAAGAGAAACTATTTTGGGATACAAAAGTGAAATCAATATCTATAGACATTAGTCTGCCATAAATTGGGTGCAAAATAGTCAATCTGATGTAGTCCTAAAATTATTTGTCTTTTCTCTTGATTTACATTCAAATTGCTACATTCATGATCTCAAATTTGTATGAAAAAAATAAACCAAAAAAATAAACTACCGTATTTTTCGCACCATAAGACGCACCTGACCATAAGACGCACCTAGGTTTTAGAGGAGGAAAACAAGAAAAAAAATATTCTGAACCAAATGGTGTACTAAAATATTTTCCAGTGCCCATGAAATGCAGCCTGACCATTGCCATAGTAAACGCAGCCTGACCATTGCCATAGTAAACGCAGCCTGACCATTGCCACAGTAAACGCAGCCTGACCATTGCCACAGTAAACGCAGCCTGACCATTGCCACAGTAAATGCAGAGTGACCATTGCCACAGTAAACGCAGAGTGACCATTGCCACAGTAAACGCAGAGTGACCATGCCACAGTAAACGCAGAGTGACCATTGTCATAGTAAACGTAGAGTGACCATGCCATCAGTGGTGGGACACCCTGGGAAGAGGACAGAGGGGACGCCGTGGGAAGAGGACAGAGGGGACACCGTGGGAAGAGGACAGAGGGGACACCGTGGGAAGAGGACAGAGGGGACGCCGTGGGAAGAGGACAGAGGGGACGCCGTGGGAAGAGGACGGAGGGGACGCCGTGGGAAGAGGACAGAGGGGACGCCGTGGGAAGAGGACAGAGGGGACGCCGTGGGAAGAGGACAGAGAGGGACATTGTGGTGGTCAATAAGGCCTAGAGGATATCAGGTTAGGCACTTCCTAATGGCTCAGTCCCTGGGAATAGTAATGGATAATGGCCAACAGGCCCTCTTACCAGACCCAGTGAAATCGCAACAGTGATCCCTCTGGCTGGACGTTCGCTCACTCTGGGTTGCCCAGGGTGACTCTAGTCAGTAGTGTAGCATGTCTGTATCCTGGCAGTGGTTAGGTCTTTCTCCCTCTCTGGTGGTGCGGTTACAGTGTGGCTCCCTCTCTGGTGGTGCGGGTACAGCGTGGCTCTCTGGCGGTGTGGGTACAGCGTGGCTCTCTGGCGGTGCAGGTACAGCGTGGCTCTCTGGCGGTGCGGGTACAGCGTGGCTCCCTGGTGGTGCGGGGTACAGCGTGGCTCCCTGGTGGTGCGGGTACAGCGTGGCTCCCTGGTGGTGCGGGGTACAGCGTGGCTCCCTGGTGGTGCGGGGTACAGCGTGGCTCCCTGGTGGTGTGGGGTACAGCGTGGCTCTCTGGCGGTGCGGGGTACAGCGTGGCTCTCTGGCAGTGCGGGTACAGCATGGCTCCCTGGTGGTGCGGGGTACAGCGTGGCTCCCTGGTGGTGTGGGTACAGCGTGGCTCCCTGGTGGTGCGGGGTACAGCGTGGCTCCCTGGTGGTGCGGGGTACAGCGTGGCTCCCTGGTGGTGCGGGGTACAGCGTGGCTCTCTGGCGGTGCGGGGTACAGCGTGGCTCTCTGGCGGTGCGGGGTACAGCGCGGCTCTCTGGCGGTGCGGGGTACAGCGTGGCTCTCTGGCGGTGCGGGGTACAGCGTGGCTCTCTGGCGGTGCGGGGTACAGCGCGGCTCTCTGGCGGTGCGGGGTACAGCATGGCTCTCTGGCGGTGCGGGGTACAGCGTGGCTTTCTGGTGGTGTCCCCCAGCAGAGTATACTCTTTTGCTCCTCTTCTAACACCCCCTCCCTCCCCTCCAGCAGAGTGTTTGCATGCTCGGGGAACTGGTGCCAGAACTCTGCAGTGACTTCATTTCCCATGATGCCCCCAGTGTCTTCTGATTGGCCCTCTGCTGTGGCCAATCATGGGGAGGGAAACAGTTGGCAGGAAGCTGGGTGGCGGCCAGCAAATCCAATTAGAGCAGCTCTCTCTTTCTCTTCGGCTTACAGAAAGGGAAGGGGGGCGGCGGGGTATATACAGACAGCCCGCAGCTCTCCTCTCCCTGTCACAGCGACGCTGCTCTATTTGCCAGAGAACTCGGCAGCGGCGCTGTGACAGGGAGAGGAGAGCTGCGGGCTGTCTGTATATCCCCCGCCGCCCCCCTTCCCTTTCTGTAAGCCGAAGGGAGAAAAGAAAGAGAGAGTGGCTCTAATTGGATTCGCCGCAATGCGAGCAATGTGTAAGGGGTGGTGCCAGCGGCGGCGGGGGGGCGGAGCCAGTGGCGGTGGTCAGGGGATTCCAGAGGCTACGGGAGCAATTAGAGCGGATGGCAGGGGCGGTGCCAGCGGGGGGGGCGGAGCCAGTGGCGGTGGTCAGGGGATTCCAGCGGCTACGGGAGCAATGAGAGCGGATGGCAGGGGCGGAGCCAGCGATGGTGGGGGGCGGGGCCTGTCATGTATTCGGACTATAAGACGCAGGGACATTTCTAGGGGAAAAAAGTGCGTCTTATAGTCCGAAAAATACGGTATGTCCCCTTTTCATACACAGGATAAAATCAGCCAGGAGGAGGGTCTGGAAACTGTCAGGCAGGAGGAGGCAGGGCCCACTGTGAGCCAGGAGGTGGCAGGGCCCACTGTGAGCCAGGAGGTGGCAGGGCCCACTGTGAGCCAGGAGGTGGCAGGGCCCAGTGGCAGAAAGGAGGTGGCAGGGCCCAGTGGCGGACAGGAGGTGGCCGGCACGAGTAGAAGCACAAGATCTCAGGTGCCTCCCATCCGCCTTCCTAAAAGAAGCAGGAGGGACAGGACCACAAGTGAGGCAGCAATGGCCCTTATTAGAGAGGCACATGCCACCCTCCAGGAGCCCACATCCCCTGAAGAGGCCATTGCCGGCCTAGTTGAGGCCAAGTTCAAGGTGATGAGCATGGAGCAACGCCTCCTATGCGAGCCCCTGCTCATCATCTTGCTGAACAAGGGGGTGATGGAGAGAATTACCCCCAATACGGCCATATGTGAGGTCGCACAGCTTTCCCAACCTCAACCTCCTCCTCCTCCACCTCCACCTTCTTCTTCTGCGCCACCCCCTTCTCCTCCACCTCCTCCTCCACCTCCACCTTCTTCTTCTGCGCCACCCCCTTCTCCTCCACCTCCTTCTCCTCCTCCTGACAGGAGTACCCCTCCAGTGGCCCAGCCTCCAGCCACACACAGAAGGAAGGCTGCAGAGAAGGCTTCAGGGAAGGCTGCAGGGAAGGCTGCCAAGAAGACGAGGAAGTGATGGCCTTGCTTCATTGTGGTCGGACAGAAGGCAGCCTGTTGTAGTACCACAGACTTGGGACATGTATATCACCTGCTGCTGTTCCTGACCTCTGGGAGTCCAGCATCAGATTGTGCTCACAACTGTTGTGCTTCTCAAGCTCCCAATTTTAGTGTCCACACAGGGTTGATGTGTGCTCTGGTGTCCCAGGGATGCACAAATGGCAGCAGGTTCTCCAGCGCTGCCTTCTATTTATTTTGTTCTATACATGAATAAATGTTTTTTTTGGTTTAAGTTCATACTTGACTATGTGTTTTTAGAATAATTATTATTTACCTTTGGAGTAAGCAGATACATTTGACCCCAAAAAAAAAAAGGGACAGATAACACCAAAAAAAAATCAGTAAAGGTGTTCTTTAAAAAAAATTGGGTGTAAACTTGACACAACAAAATTTTTAAAAAAATATGGGAGATCACTATCAAAACATCGACAAATTACAATTAACATCTGTCTAAAAAAAAACAACATTAAAATATTCAGAAGATCTTGCACGATATAATACAGCTAAATATTCTTAAGAGCAGCATGAAAAAGGTTTAAAATAGATAGTCAGAACTCTGTGTGAATATCAGCAGCAAAACAAGTTCATTAGTTTTCATTATTGTAACATTCTAAAGAAGATTTAAATGCACAACATTTAAACGATGCAATAATTTACAGCGTGACGAATGTGCTATCTCCATTACGAAGGCTTGTTTTACCAGAAGATGCGCTCCCGTCTCATACTTGATTCTGAGCATGCGCGCTTTTTGAAGAGTCGTAAAAGCATACACACAAACCATTTTCTCGTCGCAAAACAGGCCGACGAGAAACACGACGAGAAAATCTAGAATCTGGACGAGAAAATAGAGAGCAGGTTCTCTATTTTTCTCGTCGAGATTCACGGCAGTTTTCTCATCGTAAAACGATACACACGAACGGTTTTCTCGACAATAAAGCTCTCTCTGCACTTTTCTTGTCGGTTTTGGACGAGAAACTCGGTCGTGTGTACGAGGCTTAAGCTGAAAACTGAATGTGAACACCTTATTTGTCCTTTACTGCAGTTTTGTACAGTCAGCCTCTCAAAGTACAATTATAAAACATTATGTTTCAGAAAAGAATACAAGCATAGTATAACTGTGATGCAATGATTTTTAAGCAGGGGTAGTTTTTTACATTTTGTCCTGTTTATTGTTCTGGTCATGAAGAGTCACTGGGACCCTGCTGTGTTTTTGATAGCCAGACCCCCTTGGCACCGCAAGACTTTGGTATGAGGTTGGGGTTAGATTTTCTAATAGCAGTAGGACCCAGCTGAGGAGATGTAATAATTCCAGAATGCAGCCGTGGGGCGTGGGCACTAGGGCAGATTGGCACACTGTTATTTGGCACTTGCATCTCTCGCCCTCCCTCGCTCTTTTTTTTTTTTTTTTTACTTTGAGAGCAGCTGAGCCAGGGAAAGGGAGGGGTGGCACGTTTTCACCTGCCTTTTAATTGGATGTATTTTTAATTAATGGGGCTCCTGAGACCGTCATGAGACCAATTTGATCCCTGAATAGGGGTTGGGGAGGCATTGGGAGAGGTACGAGGATTGGACCACTGGGTGCCCTTAAATCCAGGCTCTGTCATCAATCACATGGCACTTTCAATGCTTGCCAGTGTGCCAGGAATGTGCAGCAGACAGTTAACATCCCGGAATGGCGTAGCAGCCCATAGCTCTGTGTGCCAACCCCAGCACATATGACACTCACTTGAGACCTTCCAAATACATACTGTGCCACCCATGTATCACAGCAAACAGGGCTGTCATAAAACTTTGCAGCAGAAGCACAAATTAGTACAGCCAACTATACCCAGAGGTTGAAAATGGGGCATAAGTAGAGTTTTTGACCATAAAAACTAAACTGATTCCTCGTTTTATTTTCATATTACAGGTGTAAAAATTAAATATGGAACCAAACTGGTTCTACCTGCTTGGTTGTTATGACTCTAACTTTGTGGCTGTTTCCATAATGCATCCTGCTACTTCTCTTCTTACCTAAGTTCCCTGGCTATCTCTCATATTTAAGTTTAGGACTGAAAGGCTGATTTAAGAAGACTGAAGCAGATAAGTGTTGGATAAATGAACCCATTGTATTTTGGCGCTGTAGTAGATAGTGTGCAAAGGAGACCATATCTTGCTGTCTATAGAAAACAATCAGAATCCTTGTTTCCTTTCCAAACCTAGATATGATTGGTTACTATAGACAACAATTTTTTTTTTTCCTATTGGGTACTTCTTATACATCGTCCTCTAGATATAAAAAAGCAGAATTGTAGGCACTCCTTATACATCATCCTCTATTTATAAAAAAAGCAGAATTGTGTGTGTAGCGCCCTGCTACTTTTGAACAAGCGCTATTCTGTAAATTTAGGGGTATCTGAGCTGTAAATAGCTCAGAAGTGATTACTGTATGTAAATTGTTGGTTTCTGTTCCAGCTTTGGCTGTTTGTGCGCATTCCCCACTGTTGCCAGTAGGTGTCCCTGTTGTCACAGGCCAGTGTGAGAAATACAGCCAGCTGAAGTGTATTGGATATTCTTTTCCCCAGAAAACAGCCCAATCAGGAGCTTCTTTGTATCTGGGCATGCTGGGGAAGGATATTTAAGGGGCAGTGCCATGTGCTTCGGGGTTCGTTCCTGCCTCATGGCCCTCCAGGCCTGAGGCCACGCTGCTGGTTCTTCTACCTCAGGCCCTGCTGGATCGAGGCTATGCTGCTACAAGTAGGCCCAGAAGTCTGTCTGGGGCCTACTTAACTGAAGGTGGTCCTGTGCTGTCTGTCCTGCGGGAAGAAGCCACTCAAGCGGAGAATATTCCATGGGAGGACCTTACTGGAGAGGACCGAGCTGATGGCTGGTATCTCAGGAAGGGCCTGGTGACTCGTTTGGAAGATGCACCCAAGTTAACCTACCTCACAGTACTGCCGGATGGCTTAAAGGTTCAGGTACTGTGCAGCTGACCTAACTAACTGACTACTGGATACACAATCCTGTGGCAGGGGATTATGCAGGAGTCTCCACTTTTCACTCAAGTCTGTGGCAGAGACTTTGTCCGTGCTTCATACCGGCTGCTAGGTCGGTGTGAGAGGCCTATCCGGTTGTCGAAAGAACCAGAGACAGAGGGCTGTTGTCATCTGGATTCAAG